>JAMPIV010022243.1:0-307222 GCA_024509875.1 Oreohelix idahoensis | reverse complement strand
GGATTTAGAATGAATGGACTTAGTGGATCTTGTACCATACTACAAGTAACGCCATTCTTCATCGTAATCCAAGATTTACGATTTGTAGGTCCTTATTCGGATCACCTTTTGTTGCCATAGTAAAGAATATTTCGATTTAGAGTAAAATACTTCACTCATCTTCCTGTCTAGCTTTTAAATAAAGGAATCGGGTTGGGGAAATCAGCCAAGGAATCTTCTTGGTTCTCAGCTCCATATCCCCTTCTAATACTCCTGTAACAAAATTGGTAAGATTAGTGGCATTATTCCCTGCATGAGAGTGGAACGTGACTAGCTTGAGCCCTAGTGATTACCGTGCCTTGAGGCAGATTGCATATTAACATTTTCCCAATTAGAAATTTGCTGTGGAGTGCATTCTTTCACTCCATGAATGCGACCGATGATAAGATCAGCGATCGGATTCGGCAAGAGACATGCTTGGCAACCTCTCCTGTAAAGATAAAGGTGTAGCAATTATTGATAATGCAGTGGAGTACTTCTCCCCCCCCAATGTGCCACCAAATGTTACACATTTGACTATATTTGCCTGTAGCTCGAGAGAAGGATTTAACGAGTGATTGCCTCAACTCCAGATGGTAGTGCAAGCCCCGAGATCGAAAAGAATTGATACCAGCGGAGACACCATCTATTAGGCCCCTATAAAGACAAGAGAGCACCCCTTTCCCATTATGCGCGGTCAATTGACGCATGGATGAGCGAGGAGTGGGTGAAAGCTGGTGAAAAACTTCTATAAAAAAGAAAACCGCAAAGCTTAAACTGTAGAAACTTGTGGTTGGAATCAATGACGAATAATGTTTTTTACCTCTAGAGCATTGCGAACCACTCATAGATGCTCTAAATCTAGAAACAATCAGACAAATCACAACTCTCACCGGTCTCGCGTAAGCGAATTTGCTACACTATTGGAGTCTTTTTTATCATTATTCTGATTATCGGTGTCGTGGAACTCCTGTTGTGCAGAGTTAGCCTGGTAATAAGATTTACCATGTCTTTTGTGTTGTGATCTACCTCGGTTATGCAAATAATAGATTGTCTCTATAATTATGTATTGTCCTCTGTTTCTAAAAAAAATATAACCCCTATTTTGGGTTTGAATCATAATATTCATGATCATCATAATCATCATCAACGCCATACGCTCATTATACTGAGTATCCCCCTGTAATATTGTTGTTTCTTTTGTCTCTCCCAATGAAAAGCACTTGGGTAGTTTATCCTACTACTCTATCTAACTCTACTTCCCCTTTCAGAGAATGTCTCAAATAATGTTAAAACCCCTATTAGTACCACCCCCCGCTCGCGTGTCGAGGACCTATCAGCCCGCGATTCCAGTTCTTCAAAAGAAGAACCTGATTTTGATGAGTGGGTTATCTTGGTTTTGATACTTATTCCAATTAACCTTTTTTATCGGGGGGGGGGGGGGAGCAAGATCAAAAAGTTTATTTTTAGCTCCTTGGAATTTTGTTGTGAGTAATTCTGTCATTATATTATAGTTGCCGAAGAGCAACTGGCATACTCACCCTCTCTTTAAATGTTAGAGTTACTAAGAATCATGTCAGGGTAACATTAAATGTGGCATACTGGTCACAATATTCCATTCTTCTTTTATTCAAATTTACTTAATTGTAAAACTATCAACTGTCCAACTAGGTTTACCGCTCATGTAATGAACTCTATTCCTAATGATTTATTTACAGAAGACATTGACTTGTCTCTTAGCAATAAATCCGTAAGACCATCAAATGTTTTTCCACTTCTCTCTGTTTTGGATAAATCGAATCTCACCTCGATTTACAATAGTGTAATTCGGCTTTACAGCAGACCATTGGTTTCTTGTCGTCTTAATAATTCGTGCTAATCGTTATCAGCAATTAGGTAATTTGATAAAACATCACAAATGAATTTCTTCTATCTTTTATCATAATAAACTCAATCCTAATCAAAACCACCTACCTCTCTAAACCAAATACTAATTCGTAACTTTAAATATAAATCCTTAACAAATTCTCAACACTACCTCAGGTCTCCACCCCATCTGTTATTTAAAAACTGCCCCTCTAAAAGCATAAAACCTTATCATCCGTTGTCAAAACCTCTTCCCCTCATAAATCTAAATCCAGGGAGACACTGAATTTTAATCTTTCAGACAAGCTGATTTCATATATCTGTCAAAAAGTCAACATTATGAGCATCGTCAAGCTCGTTCAAATCTAAAAGGCTAATAATCCAAAAATGGGTTGAAGCCTCATGCAAAACTAACCCAGGGCATCAAACTCTTACCCTTCGGTAACGATGGGAGCGGTTAAAATTCAATATCCTTGACAAACTTACGGGAGAGATGTCGTTTCTAGGCACTCCACCCAGATTTGTCTCTTTCCTCGCTCACTTGGATTCAACATAAACAACCTCGATTTTGGTTAACATTAACTCCTTAAATTACCTTGTCCGTAATAGTCGCTGGTTCTGCATTCCGGGAAGCTATCTAAGGACGATATCTACCCACCCCTTAGACCCCATGTTTTACTAGTCCCCATACGTCCATGGCCAACCCAATAAAAAGAAAGTGCTTTAATTCTAGGCCAATTCTATTATCATCCCCTCTGGGTCACTATGACCCCCCCGGAAAGCCATACTTCGGTCCTGAACTGGCCACCTAATTGGTAGACATAATGGGGTTTTGTTGTTCCCCATTCCTACCCAAACAGTCCGATGCCCTAGCTCCGGCTGATATTTGGGACAAAATTCGGCATTCACATTGGGGGATCCTGGGATATTTAAATAGACTGCTGACGAGCTGACTTTATGAATCTGGGGAGGTGGGGAAATGGTGAGGCGGGGGGGAGTTGCAGGGGGGAGGTGTTCTTGATTGTTGAACGGAAATGAAACTGTATTCGCTAAGGACCTCGATTTATTTCCCGAGGCCAACTCTCCAAGCACACCTCTTAAATCATAGCTTTCATCAAAACTAAGAGGTATGTTCTGCTGGCAGCCAGCCGTCAAGTACTAAAGGGTTAGCTACTCTTTGAATGTTGAGCTCTGAAAATCAACAGTCACGAAAGGGTTTTCCCAGCTGTTCAGGCACTTCTGCTCAGCAACCCAACAACGAATACTTCTAGGCACCCTGGCACCCAGCAGGCAGACTTCCATAGTTCTTTGTCTTTTTTGATAATGATAAAAGCTTCTGTTTTGTGTTTGAGGAGCTTCTGCGCCTGAGCTGATAGGCGTTCAAGACTGCTCCTTTTATCTAACTTTTCTAATTTTCTTTTCTTTGTTTCACAGCAAATCAGCATCAAACAATCCATGCAGTTCTACAGTCTGCATTTCTCCAAGCAGTTCCCTCTTTCCACCTCTAATCTGCAGCAGCTTTTTCTTTCAATGCCCTCTAGTTAACAATTCAGCTGCCACGACAACAGACTATGATTTTTTTATCTTTCTGGTCTGGCACAAGGCTGTAGCCGAAACAGCGATTTTTTTTTAGGTGTTTAATCCAGCACTTCTTTTTTTACTTCTTTATCACTCTTTCATGTTCAGCAAGGCCAGAATTTGTTTTCTAATCGAATCTAGTCTTGTCTTACAGGCCTTCACAGGGCTCAGTTCAGCTTCCTTATGTTTTTCCTGAAGGTGACTCATTTTCAGCCAAGGGTTCTATTCAGCAGCACGAACAGCTGGTCTAGAGTTAATTGTTAACTCAGGTCTTCCAATCCAAGGATCGAGATCTTTCAAGGAACTACCGTTCTTATGAAATTTTCTAATTCAGCCAGCAGTTTTTTTGTAAATGTAGAATAGGAGGCAGTTAAAGCAGGCGTATGCTTAAGTTACTTCTTTACGTAATCTGGACTAGGTATCTCTTTATACCATACGGACCTTAGTTTCTAGCTATCCAAGCTTTGTTGTGGAGTTTATATTGCAGCAAAGATCCCTCATTGTTCTAAAGTTTCTTGTTTGATGCCCCCCGTTTTAATCAAGAATGTATTATTTTCCTTGTGCAATATACGGGGTACACCAAGCCTAATGTATGGTTACATTTGCATAAATCTTTTAGTCTTCTTGAAAATCAGTGTACGTGTGTTGAAAAAACCTGAAAAGTAGTAAATTGAAATTACCCTATTTCACTTTGATGGGAGACAAGTCTATACCATAGACTTAGTCTTAGTGAAAAAAAGTTGTTGTATTGTTTTTTGTTTATATAAACTCAATGTATCAAATGATAACTTGAGTACCTGTGGACAACAAAAAGAAAAAACTGTAAATCTCAAATACTGTGGTGAGAGACAAGCCTTACAAAGGTCTTGTCTTGTATACTTCGTCATAATCAATAATGTAATCAAAGGAGTGATATCCCTCCTCCGTCACTTGGGTAGAAGAGCCTTGTGGTAAAAAATCAATATACTGGTTTCAATCATTGTACTGATCCTGTATAAGGACTTATACTTCATCAACAATATGAAATGTAAAAGTAATGGAGAAAGTAACTATGCATCAAAAAAACATGAGACAGATTAACTTTCTATGTCATATGTCAACTAAAGACATTACAAAGGACAAACAAGAAAAGACAATATGAATACATTTGCAGAGATCAAATCAAATTAAAATAGGAGAAATGAAAACAATTATCACAGAATCTGTGATGATAACTGCAATAAGATAACAAGACAAATAACGCCACAGTGTATAAACATAAGGGTGTAAAAAACTGAAATGAAAGGAAAGATGAGACCTACAATTATACAAACAAATCAAACAAAAATAAAGAACAGGAAAAATGTTACAAATACAAATATGAACACAGTCGTCACAACTAACCAAATATTTGCAAACTATGTTGCATGCAAATTTCAATTAAGAAATTGCTCCCTATAGAACGCCAGAACAAGACCAATATCACTCGGTATTTCCTGTTCTAGTCACCTCCCATCCAGGCCCGCAACATATAAACACCTACACATATAAACAAATAACATGTAAACATAAATAGCATATAGCATACAATATAATTTATATCATGAATGGAATGTGTTGCAGGTATAGTGTTGTAAAGCAGGCACAGTTTATTTTAATACTAATAACTTGCCACTTTATTGAGTACTAGATTTAATTTTAAACTATTACACAGTTCAATTTTTTTTTATTTTTTTATTTGTTGAGCATATGAAGATCCAAGGATGAAATATGCAATTTATGTTCAACAACACTGTGATTCTTCTGTACGTTGAGAAATGTCAACAATACTGCTCCAGATATTTTCTACACTTGATACAACTGTCCTGTGTAATACCGTCTGTACAGCGAAAAACTGTCAACAAGCGATGACCTAGATACAGCATCCTATCGGTAATACAGGTCAAGCTGACATCGACTGTATAGCTGTCCTACTGGTGTTGATGTGATCAAACAAATGTTCTTTCAACTGTAAACTGTGATTCTCAACACAAAACTGCGTAGGCTGGACCCAGGAATCTGGCTCACCACTGTAAAGTTTCTTTCAATCGCACGCTCTGTAAGTGTCAGTCTGTAAAGAAGTGTACAGAGTTGTTGAGATCAGGCATGCTCCAGTTTACCCAGCGGTAAATGGGTAACTCACCCTAGTCCTGAGTTAGGGAAGGCAAAGGCAGCTGTAAATAGTAGTTTCCCTCTAAGGCTCCAGGGGAAGCAGGCCCTAAACTTGGTCACTTCAACCGACGCAGGATGGTGTATGTATGGAGTAGAAGTGTAGACTGTGATTAACGCGAATGGTGTACTGTTCGTGTTCTGACCAAACTAATCACTCATACACTTGTGTCTACAAGGCACCAATGCAGACTGCTGGAATCTTTGTTTACACAATTTATTCAGACGTACACACTGGGACATAACGAGTACATCATGGGTATGTTGACACATCAATTTGTAGGCATACATAGCAGATCTGAAGTCATGACACATTCATAAATAATGGGTAGTACATCAAAAGTTCAATGTCATGATACATTATGGCCGCATCCCCTATCTGACTAAACGCGTCAGTGAAGGCGGATCGGTAAATAACTAAAGTTGCTTGACGTCCATAGTTTGTAGTATATTATGAAACCACGAAAAGGGGGTTTCTATCAAGATTGAGATCTCCTTGTCACTGTCCGAGTAATAAGATACATGCCCCGTTCTTTGGACAGTGATACTAAAGTATGATGACAGGAATTTAACATGGCCGCTATAACGAGATGGTATGATAGTGGTTGTTGTCTTGATGACAGTTGATGATAGTTCAATAAAGAATAACGAACTCCACGAAATACCCCAGTCTCAGAAATGAGTACTGGTGAATAATAGCACAAAGGATAGTCAGACAGTAAAGACCCCTGGTCCGGTGGTAATAAGAAGATCAAGGCCTAGAGTGTCTTCTCGTAATAACTATCTTATGCTTTAAATAACAATGAAATTCAAATTGAACTCAATAGTAACTTTATGAAATTAACAAAATTCAATTTACAATTAAAATCAGTTTATTTATAATGATTATCTTATCTTCTGTTCTTGAAATAGATAGAAATGCTAGATGAATAGGAATTTTATATTTACACAATATCCAGAGAAATCACAGTGATATTATTTTACTTTACTGAATTACAGTGTCTCTGCTTTTCTGACAAAAAACGTTAACCAGTCTTTTTCTTCATATGACTTGACTCTTCACATATAAATTGATCGAATGTTCATCTGTTTCTGCACTTAACTGAGTGCTCCTTAAATGATGGTTGACAATGTTGGTGAGCTCCACACGACTGTATAGACTCGGCTGATCTTCCCATGTAGTAGGGATACCAGCACAACCAGGTAGACCAGCGGTAGTGCTCCGTGTCGCTATGCAGGATAACACTTGGGTTCTCACTTCTGGCTTATGTCTATATGTACGACCGAAACCTGAAAACAACACAAAGACTGTGGCTAGCCTCTTTCCAAGAGTTCCCCTCGCCTAATGTATTGTTGTTCCGTGTCATCAGTAATGCATGTGTATGAATGCGCACATGTGTTTCTGGTTACATTGTTAGTTGTACAGATGTCTACTTGCCAACAACAAATTCAAATGATATGATTACAGTACATTATATTACATCATTCATTTACATCACATTATGTTACATAGTCCATTCTTCCATCTGCTATCTTTCCATCCAAGCAGAATTATTCTGACATATATTGCTTATGGTTATCAAAGTTTGAGAACCCCTGGCCTACTTTGTGCCCATAGAGCAGTCAAATCAATTTGGGGGTCATTGGTACCAATGGGTTGAGAACCACTGGGATATAGTCTCCCATGCTGCCATAAATCAGTAGGGGTGTCCTTGCGGCCAGGGCTTAAGAACCACTTATTTACATGGTTGCTACTTGAACATTTCTTCTATATGAGTGTGTTCCTGGTCTCAACCTTGAGAACCATTGGCTGTCAGTCAGATTATTACGTTCATAACAATGGCTACTGAACTGTTGCCCATCGTTACATAGTGCTATGTTGAAGTTATAAGCAATGATATAACCTGATAGGATAATCATAGAGCAGGATACATTCATATAAACACATTATTAAAACAGGACAAGGATAGTTCAGGATCGTTTCACAGCATGAGTGTTCAATGAAGTGACATATTTACATTATTTATGCATCAACAAAATAGGTACAGTAGCCCTACTCACCCTCTGGTCTTTTTCAGAAATACTAACAGGACTACTTCTGGCAAAGGCAGGCCAGCACAAATACTCAATGGTGAAGGAATACGTGCCTAGCTCTCTCCTTTTGTCCTCTGCGTTCTTTCAGTTCGTGTGTTTTCCTTCACTTCCAACTACCTGCGTATTTATGCGCTTGGTCGGCCATCTTGCGTGAATCCGTGACTTTGCGCTGATTGGCTATTCCTTCAAGCAACTTCAGTCGAAAATATTTCTCGTATTTCACTTCGGGTAGGTGATCTGTGTTAGTTTCTAAACAGATACTTTAGTCGTTCTCATTACTTACAAAAGCTATTGCCTCTTGAGATATCTCGTTTTAATCGGACAACATGTGGCTTTCCTTCCATATCAATCTTTCCGAGATCCGTCTGTCCTTCCTTTTTCTATGAATTTTTTAAACCGCACTTTTCATCATTTTCCGAACTGTTTGACCCACTTGGGTGATCATATCCCCATAATTATAAAAGACATTGTCTTCCTGGCTATATCCACACCTGGGTCTACTCTCCCTCTATGACTCAGTGAAGTAGAATTTCCAGCGGTCAGTCCGTTGATTTTAAATGAATTTATTACTGCGTGGTCCGAACACAGATTTCCTCCCTACCCGATTTTTATGACTAGACGATCTCCGTGTAGCAACTCTCTTTTCCTTGGTCGAGCTAATTAGCATTACACATGTTTCGCCGGTGTTTACTTTGTTTTGATTACCTAGATATCGAATCCCAATCGCATTATGCGACATAGTCCCCCCGTTTTCTAAGCGAGAGATATCTCGAGCTTAAATTTGGGAACGATATCGTTGTAATCATGCCTATTGGCGGTTAGTTTCCTTCTGTCTATCTTGAACCTGATCAGTGGGATGCCTACAAAAGGAATATGCTCCCAACTTTTGGTTTTTGATAGCGATTTATCTTTTCTATTTCTCTTTTGCCCGTTCGATTGATCATCCAGGCTCTTATGGTTGGGTCCTCAACAGATGATTTACTATTTGCTCTATAGCATGATGAACTAGGGTCTGTGTTATTCATTTGAAAGTTACAGCCCTGTTTTGCATGAGATTTGATTGCAGGTTTCCCTTGCAATTTCCTGGACATTCGATTTTGGCAAAAGGATTGTTTCCTTAAATCCAGCTCCTGGTGTTCAGCATGTATTTTAGACTGTCTGGGATATTTCTTCTCCCCTCTCGTGCCAATACCGAGAATATCCATGGTCGCTGGTTTTCCAGTAGATCTGTTGTGATACCGCTTACGTTGATTCACTGGATCTACCTTGGGGCACTCTGGGCAGGAATTTACAAACCAGTTAATGTCCTCAGTAATACCTGGCCAGTAGTAATGGGCGGCTATCCTTTGTTTTGTGGCACCATTACCCAGGTGTTCACTCAAAGAAGCAATATGCCCCCATTCTATAACCTTGTTTCTATAGGTGGATGGTACAACAATCTGCCCATGGCCGTTTGGCCCTCTGCCAGCTTTCCTGTGCAAGAGTCCATGTTCCATATAGAAATCCCCTTTTCTGGGAGGGTTATGTGTTTTTGGCAATTTGCCAAAGCAAGGCTTCAATGTACTATCTTGGGCTTGAGCCTTCTTCATCTCAGTTGAATGAATTTTTAAATGAGTGTTCCCCTCTTTATTCTGGGAGCCTGACCTGGTCCGGGTGTCTTCCGCAACCTCAGGTTTTATAGGGTTTCCCAAAAAAACATATCTACGTCCCAACATCAGGGGATAGAAGGGATCATCTAGTACTGCTGCATTTATTTCCCCTTCCACATAGCGACAACTGACTTGAATCTTCGCTATGGGCAAAGTTAGGGGTACTGCTCCTTTTAGTGGCCCTTGAATATCCACTGTTTCTGTTGTGATTTGTTCAGGGCGCACCAGAGATGCACACACGACTGCGTCATAGGACAAACCTGTGTCATACATTCCTGTGACTGGTTTGCCATTCACAGTCACTATCTCCTGTGTAGGTGGGTGATGGAGGCTATTCTGAATCACTGTCAGTTCCTTCCTATCAAAAGTCCTCACCTGTAAGCATGCAGCATAATAAGGAGGGGTTTTCCTTCTGCACTCTGCAGTATTATGGTTGCTCATTCTACAAGTCTTACACCATTTCTCTTCCTTTCTTGAAGGTTTCTTATCGTATGCCAGAGGGTTTCTTTCATGTTGCTGATGGTTTCGGTGGTTGGTCTTATGGAAGTGGTTTCGAGTGGGTTCGTCTTCGTCCTGCTCGAAGTGGTTGTGAGGCTTCTTGAGAAATTCTCCTTGTTTCCTTTTTGCTCCTTGTGTTAGAGAATGTGCCAATTGGTGACTTTCAGCATATTTGATTATGTCTTCCAACCTATCCCATCTGTTTTCTACCAGAAATTTCTTCGTTTCAGGGGTCATGGAATCTAAAAGTTGTTCTATCAGAATCATTTCCTTGAGTCCCTCGAAATCTTGTGAAAAATTTCCCAGTGTACCCCATCTCAGTAGGTAAGTTTCCAACCGAGCTGTGTATTGTTGGTACGTTTCTCCAGCCTCCTTCTTGGCAGTTCGGAATTTCTTACGATAAGCCTCTGAATTTTGCTCATAGCGAACAAGCAATGCTTGCTTCAGAGCCTCGAAGTCTTCCTGTTCCTCTTTGGGTAGTTTCAAAAACACTTCGTAAGAAATACCCCTCAATCCTTGAGAGAGCTTAACACTCCACTTTTCCTTCTCTAGGCCATATGATGAAGCAAGTCGCTCAAACCTGTCTATGTAGGCCTCAATAGAATCGTCCTTCTCTATAAAAGCATCCAAATGGAAGTTCATAGCACCCTTTTGAGGACCTTGGCTAGAGCTACTGTCAGAGTGAGGAGAACTGCTACCATTTATACTTGCAGTTGCCTGAATTTCCAGTTGTCTTAACTTCAACTGATGTTCTCTTTCAGCCTGAATCCTTCTTTCCTCTCTCTCGACCTCTAATCTCCTTTCTTCAGCTTCCATTTTCTTAGCTTCTCTTCCAGCTTCTAATTCAAGCTTCTTGGTCTCCCTTTTGGCTTCCAATTTCTTAGCTTCTCTACCAGCTTCTAATTCAAGCTTCTTGGTCTCCCTTTCGGCTTCCAATTTCTTAGCTTCAATGTCCATATACTTATCACTTTCCACAGTGACATACTGGATAAGAGCATCGCCACTTAGGCCCAAGTCCTTCCCCATTTGTATAATGGCAGACTTAACCTTTACCAGATCAGCCATTGTCTTGCTGTTGAGAGGGTGAATAGTCTTACTCAACTAATTAATTCAAGCTTAATTAAATTAAACTTAATTAATGAATATTGTCACAATCTATGTGAGAGTCTGTCTATTTGTACTCAATGGTACTTCAACAAAAAAATTATTTAGATATTATTATTTTTTTTATATATATATTTTTCCACTGTTGGGAAAAAAAAAATTCAAAAAAAAATTTTTTTTTTAAGAAAGAGGATAGCGTTTTGGCTCAGGACTATCAAGGATATCCCGCGAACGAGCCCCCAGTGTAACGAGATGGTATGATAGTGGTTGTTGTCTTGATGACAGTTGATGATAGTTCAATAAAGAATAATGAACTCCACGAAATACCCCAGTCTCAGAAATGAGTACTGGTGAATAATAGCACAAAGGATAGTCAGACAGTAAAGACCCCTGGTCCGGTGGTAATAAGAAGATCAAGAGCCTAGAGTGTCTTCTCGTAATAACTATCTTATGCTTTAAATAACAATGAAATTCAAATTGAACTCAATAGTAACTTTATGAAATTAACAAAATTCAAGTACAATTAAAATCAATTTATTTATAATGATTATCTTATCTTCTGTTCTTGAAATAGATAGAAATGCTATATGAATAGGAATTTTATATTTACACAATATCCAGAGAAATCACAGTGATATTATTTTACTTTACTGAATTACAGTGTCTCTGCTTTTCTGACAAAAAACGTTAACCAGTCTTTTTTCTTCATATGACTTGACTCTTCACATATAAATTGATCGAATGTTCATCTGTTTCTGCACTTAACTGAGTGCTCCTTAAATGATGGTTGACAATGTTGGTGAGCTCCACACGACTGTATAGACTCGGCTGATCTTCCCATGTAGTAGGGATACCAGCACAACCAGGTAGACCAGCGGTAGTGCTCCGTGTCGCTATGCAGGATAACACTTGGGTTCTCACTTCTGGCTTATGTCTATATGTACGACCGAAACCTGAAAACAACACAAAGACTGTGGCTAGCCTCTTTCCAAGAGTTCCCCTCGCCTAATGTATTGTTGTTCCGTGTCATCAGTAATGCATGTGTATGAATGCGCACATGTGTTTCGGGTTACATTGTTAGTTGTACAGATGTCTACTTGCCAACAACAAATTCAAATGATATGATTACAGTAATCATATTACATCATTCATTTACATCACATTATGTTACATAGTCCATTCTTCCATCTGCTATCTTTCCATCCAAGCAGAATTATTCTGACATATATTGCTTATGGTTATCAAAGTTTGAGAACCCCTGGCCTACTTTGTGCCCATAGAGCAGTCAAATCAATTTGGGGGTCATTGGTACCAATGGGTTGAGAACCACTGGGATATAGTCTCCCATGCTGCCATAAATCAGTAGGGGTGTCCTTGCGGCCAGGGCTTAAGAACCACTTATTTACATGGTTGCTACTTGAACATTTCTTCTATATGAGTGTGTTCCTGGTCTCAACCTTGAGAACCATTGGCTGTCAGTCAGATTATTACGTTCATAACAATGGCTACTGAACTGTTGCCCATCGTTACATAGTGCTATGTTGAAGTTATAAGCAATGATATAACCTGATAGGATAATCATAGAGCAGGATACATTCATATAAACACATTATTAAAACAGGACAATAATAGTTCAGAAATTAGTTCAGGATCGTTTCACAGCATGAGTGTTCAATGAAGTGACATATTTACATTATTTATGCATCAACAAAATAGGTACAGTAGCCCTACTCACCCTCTGGTCTTTTTCAGAAATACTAACAGGACTACTTCTGGCAAAGGCAGGCCAGCACAAATACTCAGTGGTGAAGGAATACGTGCCTAGCTCTCTCCTTTTGTCCTCTGCGTTCTTTCAGTTCGTGTGTTTCCCTTCACTTTTTTTTTTTTTTTTTTTTTTTTTTATTAATGTGTTTGCTACTTCATTTTGTAGCACGCCCCTTTCAACCATCTACCATGTACATGGATTTGTTGGTTATATCAGGACGTGTTTCTTTTATTGTAATATGTTTTTGTTTGTATTTGTTTTATATTATATTATCTCTAGTCGGTATTTTTCCTTTTGTAGTTATAGTTCAACATGGTTTTTAAAAAAAAATTCCAATATATGCTATTTTCTAAGTTAGTATGTTTTTGATTTTTACTGGATGGTTATTTGGTTAATCTGTATGTTTCTGGGGCGAGTCTTTCACCAGTTTGGACTACTGGTTCAATTCCTTATTTGATTTTTATATGTTAGCTTTAGTTTTTGTAATATAGTGTTTTATTAACTTTTGCATTTCTGAAGGGCTCTTTGTGCCTATGAGATTTTCTACACTCATTTCTACCTTGTGGTTACTACAGTATGTCTTAATGTTTTGCCTCTGTTGGTCATATTTTTTGCAGTCCACTAGAAAGTGCCTAATTGTGTTTGGTTCTTGACACTCTTCACATGTGGGTTCCTCTATCATGAAATATCCAGTTCCCAGCTTGAGTCTCAGCAATTTTTTATTAATTGGTATTTTTAGTTCATCTTTTATTTGACATTTTTTGCTTGGTTTTTTAAGGATTTTATATGAGTGTCTTGCTTTTTTACTTAGGTCCCATGCTGTTATCCATTCTTTAGTTATTTTTTGAGCAATTAAGCTCTTAATTTCAAACTTCCCTAAGCCTACTTCAATTTGGTTATGGCTAGTTCTCCCCCCTTTGGCTTCTTTGTCTGCTAGCTCATTTCCTGCTATCCCCACATGTGATGGTATCCATGTTAGTGTTGCACTGCATCCTATATTTTGTAGATATGTATTAACCTGTAGTATTTCCTCTATAATGTCTGGCCTGCTGCCTTCTGTTCTGTTTCTGATTGCTAGTACTGATGATAGGGAATCTGTGAGAATGGTTACTTTTTTTGGTGGATTTTCTGCAGCTATTTCTAAAGCTTTTAGGATTGCCACTAATTCTGCTGTAAAGATAGATGTATTACTTGTTACTTTGTATCTTTTATAAATTTTTAATTTTGGTATTGCTATTCCTGCTCCTAATTGTCCTTCTTCATCTTTGGACCCATCTGTATATATAGTTAGGCTATTATTTGTATACCGTTCTATGTACTCTAGTGTTTTACTTTTTGCTGAGATTATGTCGTTAGATTTATTTATGATCTTTGATAAGTGGGAGTCAGTTTCTGGCACTTTTAATTCCCATGGTGGGATCTTTGCTTTATACAGAGCACTACTGTTTATCGCATTAAACAGGTCTGGGTATTGATCCACTTCATCCATTGTTTTCCACCCTGACGGGTATCTATTATGGTTTAATGGAATGTGGCCTATGTACTGGTTACCCCTATCAAAGGTTTTATGTGCCGGGTGAGTTGGATCTTTTGCCACTCTTGCCCAGTAGCTGAATCTCAGTTCTTTTCTCCTTAGCTCCAGGGGTATAATGCCTAGCGCTACTTCTAGTGCTTCTGCTGATGTTCCCTTTGAGGCACCTGCTATTATTGACAGTGCCTGGTTTTGGACTGTGTCTAGTTTCTTCTTATTGCTTGGGGCGGCTGATGCATAGACAACACTGGCATAGTCAAGTTTGCCTCTAATAAATGATTTATAGAATGTTAACATTGTCTTATTGCAGGCGCCCCAACCACTTCCTTTCATATATCTTAGCATATAATAAGTCCTCTACTGCTTTGCACTAAAAGGTCTATGTGTTTGTTCCAGTTTAGTTGCTGGTCTAGTACCATGCCAAGAAATCTAGTTGATTTTGCTGTGCATACTTTTTGCTTATTAATGCTTATGTCAATTATATTGTTTTTAATTACACGCCCTCTACTGAAAATCATTCCTATGGTTTTTTTAACGTTTAGATTAAATCCCCACTTGTTCATCCAGTCAGATACTTTATCTATTTGTTTTTGTACTGTTTTATAGAGGAATGGGAGATTTCTTCCCGTTCTCCATATCGCAGCATCATCTGCAAACTGAGATAGGTTGTTTTTTAAGTCCTTAAACTCGTCGCCTAGGTCGTTGACCATAATCGTAAAAATTGATGGTGATATTACTGATCCCTGGGGAATTCCATTCTGTTGCTCATATACCTCAGATCTATCATTGTTTATTTGTACCATGAAGTATCTATCCTGCAGGAAGTTTTCTAGGTAATGGTAGGTTCTGCCTACTATACCTAGTTTCCTGATTTTATGTAGTGCACCCTCCCTCCAACACTCATCATATGCTCTTGCTACATCAAGGAATATAGCTACTGTCTTTTCATTCCTTTTGAAGCCTGTTTTAACATCATGTTCCAGCCTCAGCAGTTGCTCTATTGTACTATGTTGGCTTCTAAAGCCTGCCTGGGTTGGACTGTACAAATTATGCTTTTCGAGATGAAATTTTAGTCTGCTGTTGACTATTGTTTCTAGAATTTTTCCTAGATGTGATGTTAACGATATTGGCCTGTATGAGCTGACATCATGTGCTTCCTTATCTGGCTTTAGTATGGGGATGACTACTGCTGTCTTCCATGAACATGGTATTTTTCCCGTGTGCCAGATTTTGTTGTAGAGGGATGCAATCACTCTTAGAGTTGTATTTGGTACCTTTTTGAGGATTTCATAGCTCAGAATGTCTTCCCCAGAGGTAGTATTGGTTTTTTCTGCTAAAGCTCTTTCTATTTCATCTACTGTAATATCTGCATTTAAATACTTAGCATCCTGTGTGGTTTCCATATTTTCTTCTTTTAATTTTTTCTAGCAGTGTTTTTCGTCTATTTATTTCTGCCTTATCTAGACTGTCTATTGAACTAACCTGATAAAAGTATTTAGCTAGTATGTTGGCTTTTTCTCTATCTGTTTCGGCTCTCTCTGGTATTTTAATTGTTGGGATTTTAAATTTTTGCTGTTTCCTCCTTTAATTGCTTTTAGTTTTCTCCAAACTGTAGTTATTTGGGACCTATGGTTTAATGTTTGACAAAATTTTCTCCAACTCTTTTCTTTAGCTCTGAATATTATTTTATTTGTTTCATTTCTTATTTTTTTATAGTTTGTGTAATTCTCTTCAGTTTTGGCTTTTCTATACTTTGTAAGGGCCCTCTCCCTCAATTTCAGTTGTTCTGAACATCTGTCTGTCCACCATGGTACTGGATTTTTATCTTTGTTTCTTTTCCTATTTTTACCTTTTTGTGTTGGTTTTAAGTGCTCAGGCATATTCCTGTTTGGTATATATTTTATTGCTATTTTTAAAATCTCATTTGTTAGTTTTTCTGCAAATATATCTATACTGTTAGATTCAATTTGTTCTATGCTTAGTTTACCTAGCTCTAATTGGAAGGACTCCCAATTTGCCTTTTTTAGGTTGAATGTGGGTTTCGAGCTTTTTGGACTAGTTCTATATTTGTCGTTTAGGTTTATTTCTATGGGTAAGTGGTCTGAGCTGGAGTCATTCAGTACTTCCCATTTAGTAGAGGCTAGGTTTGGTGTTATAATACTTATGTCTATTGCTGTATCTCCTCCACTGTTGCATGGGTTAACCCTTGTCACTGAGCCATCATTTAGTATGATTAGCTCAGCACTTTCAATGTAGTCCAACAGTCTTTTTCCTGCTGGATCATTACTGTTGTTACCCCATGCCTCATGGTGTGCATTAAAGTCACCTACCAATAATGTTCTTTGGTCTATTTGTGTGTTAATAGTGGCAATGTCCCTATCGGTTATATTACCCTTGGGGCTATAAATGTTTATTATTTTTAAGTTATCTGGCTCACTGTCTAATGTTATACTTATTCCTTCAATATTTTCTGTGTTGAATTGTTCCCAATTTAATATTTTGTAGTCTTCATGTATTAAAAAGGCCACGCCCCCTCCTCTTCCCTCAGGTCTATCATTTCTAAGTGTTATATACCCTTGGTAGTTCAGTTTTTGTTTGGGGTTCAGGAGGGTTTCTTGTATTGCAAAGATGGGTTTTGCCTCCTTATACTGTCCCATAAGAGACATCAAGTTCTTCCTGGCACCCCTACAGTTCCACTGGACTACTTTGATAGCTCTAGAGTCTTTGGTCCCCATTTAGTATGGTTAGCTTAGTTATGTTATTGTTTTTATTAGGTTTTTTGATAAGGGATCTACTTTTTTTGGTTTTGCACTTTACCTCTTATGTTCTCTACAACTCATCATTCCAAGTAACCATTATACTCTGAACTCTTTCTGCGAGGTATGGTAGGTGTAGTTCCACTGTTTCCTTAAATTTTTTTTCCATATTTTCTATAGGCCTAGCTCTTTCTCTCTCTATTTTTTTTAGGATTTCTTCATTAGCTTCTTTTATCTCTGCTATTTTTTTGAGGTCTCTCTCTATTTCCTTTTGTGCTGTTTTCATTTCTTCTAGTACCTGTCTGGCTTGGATGAGGATATGTTCCGTCTCTTCTGTGTTGTCATCTTCTTTACTGTTTATGGGTGTTTTGATTTTATCATCTTTCTGGATTTTTTCCTTTATGTCTTTCATTTCACTGGTTATTTGTTTTATTTGTTTCTTAATGATATTTTCTTGAGAGTTTTGGAGATGGTTGTTGGTTTTCTGTCTTTCTTTTATTTGCCAGAATGGTTTGTTTGTTTCTAGTGATTCTTTTAATATGTGTTTTGTCTCTTGATAGACTGGGCATCCCTGATACCTGGCACTGTGGTTACCCTGGCAGTTTGCACATTTTCTGTTTTTGTTTTCTCGTTTATAATCTTTGTCCTCCTTAGCCATTGGACAGTCCACATGTCTGTGTGCTCCCGCACAGAAACTACACCGTGTCGCTCTTTTACACACATGTTGGGTATGGCTAAAGCCTTGACAGTTTGTGCATTGTATAATGCTAGGTATGAATACCTCTGTCATTTTGGCTCTCTGGTGGAGTTTGACTTGCTTGGGTATTTCTGTGCCCTTTACACTTATCACTACCACTGTCGTATTCTTTTGCTCTTTGGTTTTGATTCTTTCTACTTTTTCTATCTCTGTTTGTGGGTTTTCTTTCGTTATGTTAGTGTGGATCTCCTCTTCTGTTAGGTTTGAGTCGACCCCTTTGATGACGAATCTTCTAATTTCCTTGATCAATTCAATCTTTACCTTTATCCCATGTGCGAGTTGTGCTTCTTTTGGGTTACTTTTTAATTCATGTAACAGTGCCTTGCCTTTTTCTGTGTTGTTTACAGTGATTGTTACTCCATTTCCATGTCTTTGCACTTTGTCAATATATTTTTTTCCTATTATTGCTTCTAGAATGACCAGGATTTTGTCATCCGGGAGAGATCTCAGTGTGGCTTCTGTTCCAGCTATCTGAGTTATTTTGATTCTGTTTTTGGTTTCTTTGTTTTCTCCTCCTCTGGTTTCCTGACTTTTTTTGCTTGTGGTCTCGTGGTTGTCTTCTTTCCTGTGTCCTGTCTGTTTGTTTGCTGTCCGGGTTCCTGCGTCTTCGTTTTTGTTGTTTCTGCTTACTGCAGTTTTAATTGCGCCTCCTTTCAGATTTTCCTTTATTGTTTCTATTTTGGGTCCAATTTCTGTGTTTCTGACTATAGGGCTAGTGATCCTGTTCTTTTCTGTCGGGTTTGGTGTTCTACCCTTTTCAGCTGGTTTGACCCACGCTTTTCCCTCTCCGGATTGCGACCTGAGCATTGGTGGCATTGTGATTTATCCTCTGGTTCACTCTGTCTAATGCTAAATAACACAAATTAAGATAAATTATGACTAGGCCTATTTATTTTACTAAAAATAAAACAATTTAAAAAATAATTAGTAGATTATTTCCCTTGGCATTATACGCTGGCTGCACTTCTTTCTCTCTTTTTTTTTTTTTTTTTTTTAAATATTGGCTAATTACTCTATCTTTATTTTATACCTATCACTGATGACTTACAATTAGTATTTATGCTCTATCTATGCTAAATTAACACAAGACAAGTTATTAATATTTTTTTTTAATATATAAATTTTAAATTATGTTTAGATATCAATAGTTAAAAGCTGACTAGTCCTACTACTAAGCTAGTAAATTTGAATTAACTTTAATTTTGTTCACGCGCGTCTCAACGATGAAAGATGCCTGTATTAATTACACAAAGAAAAACAAGATGGCTACGGCACTTTACAAAAGAAGACCCCACGTGGTTGGCCTACCTGGGCTTATTTATTCTATTTCACTTATATTTTTATTTAAACCAATACTCCAATCAATTATTAACTAACGTTAAAAGCAATTAACCAATACTAGAGGTTATTAATAATATTCTTTTCACTGTTGTTGTTGTTGTTGTTTTGATGAAATGATGGGTGGAGATCGGGCACTCAACCTCTGATCATTGTTGTCTCTTCTCGTTCCATCTTGGTCTACCCTGTTCAACCTGAAAGTTGGTTATAATTGGGGTATTTAGTGTCATTTTATTTACTAATTTTGTATTCAATTTAAATAACTGTTGTCTTTTGCAGGTGCTGATTTTTATTTATATTAGTATTTGTCAATTTTATTTTCTCTTTTGTATTGTTTCTAGATAACTATTGTCCTTTACACTTGGTTTTAATTTGTATTAGTATTTGTTCTTTTTGAGTTGTTGTCCCTTTTTTTTTTTTTTTACCTTGTCTTTCCTTGTCCTATGAGTAGTTATTTTTTTTTTGTTTGTTAATGCTTTGTTAGTTCTTGCTGCTTAATTTCTATTTAGTTGGACGATTTTTCTGAAGTTCTAACCTTATATTTTTTCCTTTGTTTTATGTATATATCTTTTAAGTATTGATTGGGCATCTCTTGGGGCATCTATACTTAAAACCTTATCACCTGTTAAGTCTATATTGTGATTTCTATAGTAAGTTTTTAATTCAAGCCTTTGTTGTTCATACTTTTTTTACAGTGGATCAGGTAGTGGTCTATGTCATTCTCTTCCTGACATTCTTGGCAGTGTGGTTCTTCTACCATGAAGTATGCTGCACCGAGTCGGAGACGCCACAGTTTTTTGTTCGATGGTATCTTTAATTCTTCTCTGACCTGGCATGTCCTCGTTGGTTCTTTCAGCAGTTTGAACGCGTGTCTGCCTTTTCTACTTTCCTTCCATGTTGTCTTCCATTCCTCGTTTATAGTTTCCTTCACTTGGCTCTTGATCTCTGACCTTCCCAGTCCTGCTTTTATATTGTTTTTTACTTGTTCTTCCCTTCTTGGCATTCTGGTCTGCCAACTCGTTGCCAGCTATACCTATGTGTGCTGGAACCCACACTAGCCTCACACTACATCCTCTGTTCTCTAGTGATGTATTAATTGCTAGAATTTCTTCCTTTATGTCTGGCCGGCTACATTTACCTGGGTGTTCTAGTGCTTGTAGTGATGATAGTGAGTCTGTAAATATCGTAACAGCTTCTGGTGGGTTATCTTCGATTATTTCTAGACTTTTAAGAATTGCTACCATCTCTGCAGTAAAAATCGATGCCCCTTCCGTTACACTGTAGCTCTTTTTTATTCCCCATTGTGGTATTACAACTCCGGCACCTAGTTGCCCACTATCACCCTTGGATCCATCAGTGTAGACGGCCAGACTTTGTTTAGTTAGTTGCTCTATGAACTTTCTACTTATCATTTTGGCTTCCTTATCTTCTATGTTTTGTTTGATCTTTTCAGTAAGTGAGTAGTCTATGATTGGTGTTTTTAGTTCCCAGGGTGGTATTTTGCTTCTGTATTTATTTCACTTTTTTTTTATTTTTTTATTAATGTGTTTGCTACTTCATTTTGTAGCACGCCCCTTTCAACCATCTACCATGTACATGGATTTGTTGGTTATATCAGGACGTGTTTCTTTTATTGTAATATGTTTTTGTTTGTATTTGTTTTATATTATATTATCTCTAGTCGGTATTTTTCCTTTTGTAGTTATAGTTCAACATGGTTTTTTAAAAAAAAATTCCAATATATGCTATTTTCTAAGTTAGTATGTTTTTGCTTTTTACTGGATGGTTTATTTGGTTAATCTGTATGTTTCTGGGGCGAGTTTGGACTACTGGTTCAATTCCTTATTTGATTTTTATATGTTAGCTTTAGTTTTTGTAATATAGTGTTTTATTAACTTTTGCATTTCTGAAGGGCTCTTTGTGCCTATGAGATTTTCTACACTCATTTCTACCTTGTGGTTACTACAGTATGTCTTAATGTTTTGCCTCTGTTGGTCATATTTTTTGCAGTCCACTAGAAAGTGCCTAATTGTGTTTGGTTCTTGACACTCTTCACATGTGGGTTCCTCTATCATGAAATATCCAGTTCCCAGCTTGAGTCTCAGCAATTTTTTATTAATTGGTATTTTTTAGTTCATCTTTTATTTGACATTTTTTGCTTGGTTTTTTAAGGATTTTATATGAGTGTCTTGCTTTTTTACTTAGGTCCCATGCTGTTGTCCATTCTTTAGTTATTTTTTGAGCAATTAAGCTCTTAATTTCAAACTTCCCTAAGCCTACTTCAATTTGGTTATGGCTAGTTCTCCCCCCTTTGGCTTCTTTGTCTGCTAGCTCATTTCCTGCTATCCCCACATGTGATGGTATCCATGTTAGTGTTGCACTGCATCCTATATTTTGTAGATATGTATTAACCTGTAGTATTTCCTCTATAATGTCTGGCCTGCTGCCTTCTGTTCTGTTTCTGATTGCTAGTACTGATGATAGGGAACCTGTGAGAATGGTTACTTTTTTTGGTGGATTTTCTGCAGCTATTTCTAAAGCTTTTAGGATTGCCACTAATTCTGCTGTAAAGATAGATGTATTACTTGTTACTTTGTATCTTTTATAAATTTTTAGTTTTGGTATTGCTATTCCTGCTCCTAATTGTCCTTCTTCATCTTTGGACCCATCTGTATATATAGTTAGGCTATTATTTGTATACCGTTCTATGTACTCTAGTGTTTTACTTTTTGCTGAGATTATGTCGTTAGATTTATTTATGATCTTTGATAAGTGGGAGTCAGTTTCTGGCACTTTTAATTCCCATGGTGGGATCTTTGCTTTATACAGAGCACTACTGTTTATCGCATTAAACAGGTCTGGGTATTGATCCACTTCATCCATTGTTTTCCACCCTGACGGGTATCTATTATGGTTTAATGGAATGTGGCCTATGTACTGGTTACCCCTATCAAAGGTTTTATGTGCCGGGTGAGTTGGATCTTTTGCCACTCTTGCCCAGTAGCTGAATCTCAGTTCTTTTCTCCTTAGCTCCAGGGGTATAATGCCTAGCGCTACTTCTAGTGCTTCTGCTGATGTTCCCTTTGAGGCACCTGCTATTATTGACAGTGCCTGGTTTTGGACCGTGTCTAGTTTCTTCTTATTGCTTGGGGCGGCTGATGCATAGACAACACTGGCATAGTCAAGTTTGCCTCTAATAAATGATTTATAGAATGTTAACATTGTCTTATTGCAGGCGCCCCAACCACTTCCTTTCATATATCTTAGCATATTAATAAGTCCTCTACTGCTTTGCACTAAAAGGTCTATGTGTTTGTTCCAGTTTAGTTGCTGGTCTAGTACCATGCCAAGAAATCTAGTTGATTTTGCTTATTTCACTTCCAACTACCTGCGTATTTATGCGCTTGGTCGGCCATCTTGCGTGAATCCGTGACTTTGCGCTGATTGGCTATTCCTTCAAGCAACTTCAGTCGAAAATATTTCTCGTATTTCACTTCGGGTAGGTGATCTGTGTTAGTTTCTAAACAGATACTTCAGTCGTTCTCATTACTTACAAAAGCTATTGCCTCTTGAGATATCTCGTTTTACTCGGACAACATGTGGCTTTCCTTCCATATCAATCTTTCCGAGATCCGTCTGTCCTTCCTTTTTCTATGAATTTTTAAACCGCACTTTTCATCATTTTCCGAACTGTTTGACCCATTTACGTGATCATATCCCCAGAATTATAAAAGACATTATCTTCCTGGTTATAACCACACCTGGGTCTACCTTTCCTCTATGACTCGGTGAAATAGAATTGCCGTCTGTCAGTCCGTTGATTTATAAGGAATTTATTACTGCGTGGTCCTAACACAGATTTCCTCCCTACCCGATTGTTATGCCTAGACGATCTCCGTGTAGCAACTCTCGTTTCATTGGTCGAGCTATTAGCATTACACATGTTTCGCCGGTGTTTACTTTGTTTTGATTACCTAGATATCGAATCCCAATCGCATTATGCGACAGCCGCCTTCCTGAGTTGTCGCTCACTCGCTCACAGGAGGATATATTTATAAGCCAAAGTTAATTTGCAATACATATGCATAATTTCATAAAGTTCCTCCATACAGAGCTACAGTAATCCAGTAACCTCACGTAGCCATAATTACAGTATGGAGCCCGTCATCTCCGTCGATACAAACTTGACCCTAGCGTTGCGAAGCACAAAATTCCAGCTAGGTCTAACCGACCTGAGATCATCAAAATAGGGTCTGGCAATACATGGAGTCCGAATTATACATTGTACCGTACCTTAGGAGAGTCTCTAACACAAACTCTAGTAGAGGCACCATCTCCTATAGAAGAAAACCACTTCATAACTAATTTTTCCTTAAGAATCTACCAGCCCTTTGCAAATGCGTACCCGCCATTATCACGGTACATCGGAACTCATCACGACTTGTTAAGACAACTCCTACTTCCACTAGAGCGGCATAACAAGAATATGGTCCTGCCTACCCATCAAAAATATACAATATAGGACTGATTCTACTTGTACTAATAATATGTAATACATATGAATTCAGGCCATAAACATAATAAGCAAATTAATCTATTTTCTGGCCCTAAGAAATAGGTACAGGCATGAGAGCAAAATCCATGCGCCGGATCAATATCAAGAACGATTACTCCTATAATCAAAAGTGTGAATCAAACATGGATTCTCTCGCTTTTACCATAGACAGCATTTTCATACACAAATGAATGACTGTCTATATTTTTTCCCATATTAAATAGCCATATCGATTTTTGTAATATGTGCGTCAAAATATGCACGCAACACTGTCCGACGATGGAAAATTTTAATTCTACTTTCATTATAGAGTGACGTGGCGGTCTAATACCTCCATTGTCATGATTGTGAGTAGTCTCTGAAATAAATAAATAAATAAGCTACAGAAGTGATTGTGTCTATAATTAGTCTGGGTCGTTGCTCTGGTCCGAAATTCCGTGATTACGCTCTGTGGTGGTACTAATGTCCACTGTCCACGAAGCACTATATTTGTGGTGCCTAGTTGGCAGTAAGGTTTGTCACGACTCACTCACTACCGTAGCGAGGCAGTGTAAGCACTTCTATTTTTGTATACAATCTAGTTTTCTACTCCTTTATTTCGTACGAGGGTCTTCATGATACGTTTTTTATGTGTGTTAATTATTTACTGATTAGTGTCTACCGTGCAGTTCTATAAATAGCAACGTGTATTTTATCGCGAATTGAACGTGGCAGATTTTCTCTACAGGAAACGAATTTGACTGAGAACTACAGCGTGAATCTAAATTGCTCTTGTATACATTTTTCTAACCACTTTTTTAAAGCTGTAAACACCTCTATTTCTCTCATAAAGTTAACGGTCTTTCTCGGGCTTTTCCCATTCTCTCATATGATCACATCTATTTCTGACATAAAGCTGGGAATCTGTGTAGGATTTCTCTCATCGCTGTCGTTTAACTGCATATCTTTCTCTCATAAAGCTGGGAAGGGGGGGGGGGGGGGTCTGTCTTAGGTTTCTGTCATTGCTGTCAGATGACCATACCTGTTGCTCCCAAAACCTAACATTTTGTCCCTCAGAGGCTTTGATGAAAACGATGCTATCAGTAAGCACCTTTTGTGGAGCCGACATTGTTGCTAAACTTGCTCTGCGGTCTTCCCCATATGGACACTTCTCTGTCTGTCCGATTTTAAAGTTACTGAACAGATGTTTTTTTAATCTGTAGTGGCCAATTCTCAATTTGAAAATTATCACTTGAACTCTTCGTGGCAATGAGTAGCCAGAAAGCAACAATAAGAACACACACAAAAACAAGCAAAGTTGGATCTTTGCTTGAATCGGGTCCAACACAAAAATCAGAATTTTCAATTCAAATGTCAAATCAGTCCTATTGTATGGATCTGAAGCACGGAGAACAACAACCAAAAAGCTACACACTTTTACAAATGGGTGCTTGCGTAGAATAGAAGGATTGAAGGTATGACAAGATCACTCATGTGGAACTGATGACAAGATCACTCATGTGGACCTATGACAAGATCACTCATGTGGAACTGATGACAAGATCACTCATGTGGAACTGATGACAAGAACTAGACAAATGCAAGTGAAACAAGAGATGAGAAGAAGGCGATGGAGATGGATAGGACACACATTGCGGAAACCTGTTGATAGCATTACAAGACAGTCCTTCGTCTTGAACTCCCAGGGTGAGAGAGGCAGACTAAAGAACACAGGAAAAGAGAACTGAAGTCAAACATGAAAGGCATGAAGAAGACATGGACAGAAATTGAGTTGATGGCACGGGGCAGAATGACATGGCATAAGTTTGTTGAAGGACTATATTCCGTTTGGAGTTAAAAGGCGATGAATGAATGAATGATGGATCTAGCAACGCGCCAAGAACAGATTAACGAAAGATATTGGTAAAGAAGAAAAGATGAAGAGGAGGAAGAAGCGAACGGGGTGAAGAAAAAAACAATGAAGTACCAGAATTTTCCTTGAGTTACCCCTGACTATCAGGGACATGAAATACTCCATGTTTCGACACATACCTACCACTTCGAATTTTTCACTGGCATGCCAGATGGGATCAGATGCAAACCAAATTTAACAGGTAGACCGGTTCGTTTTCACTTTATTTTCCATGTGCTTTCCTTCTACTTCTTCTAATAAAAATTGTATTATCAAATTGAGAAACCAGCGGGACAAAACACGAGAAAATTACGAAATCTGGCGTATATTAATACATTACGTTTTGAATTACAACATCAGTAAACAAGTCAGGCGATTGTCTGATTAGCTGAACTTTCGTCAAAGTTCTCCCCGCTCTGAGGGTAAGTGGGTTAATGCCTTTAGAGAAGCTTTTTTATATATAAAAATTGAGATCTTTCTTTGCAGTTATCATTTTTTTTTCAACACGTGGTGTATCGTGCTTCAGATCTTGAAAAAAGAAGACTCTCCCTCAAAGGATATCTTGGTATAATTTTGTATTCCCTTAAGTTCTGTCTTGGCATTTTTGTGCTCCGCTGTGCAGATTTCTTTGCGATTTCAGGAGAAAGAAAAATTTTATGGGTGTCTACAAGAAGAAGTTGTAGTTGATAGCAATCACTTATTACTAGAACACTTGGGAGTCCATGTTCTTCTAAATGCAAAGTAATGTGCGTAGTATTAACTTCTTTTTCCCCTTTGTTTGTTATTTACAAAGTATAAGACCACCTGTACAACATCCTGTTGCTGGAAGCTTGCACCCAAGCACTTCATATCCTCTTACAGCGGGTTTTTGTTTTTAAACAGCAGTTTGTTGTATATGACGCGGTTTGACAGCCCCATCAACAATCTCTTAATGATCGCCTCTTAAAACTTGAAGGAGCTGTGGTTCTCTTCCTTCTAGTAGTTGAATTATTATTATTATCTTGACTTTTTACCTTTCTCTTCTTTCAGACGGTTAGATTATTGATGGAGTCATATCTGGAGCCATCCTTCTATGGCCACCAGCTAAGCACAATGCTATAGTATACAAATGTGGTAGTGAACCTCTCTCTGTGAGGCTAATTGCACCCTCATTGACTCGTGAAATCCTCCACACACTTCCAGGGATTCCCCCTGTGGTGAAACATGGTGAGAACCCAGTGTTTGGCACTAAGCTTGGAGGAGTCACTTGAGCCCCAGACGTAGGATGTGACGATTCCTTGGGAGGGCACAGAACCAGACTACAGTATTTTAGCTCTGAACATTTGGAGAGCTCCCTTGGATGGCGGGGAATGCACAGTATTCCACACGCTTCTTCCTCGTAGCTTGGAACCAGATGCGATGGTCTTTTAAATGCAAGCCAAGCTGGAGTTCATGACTTCAACTCAACATGTATCGAAATGGCAGAAAAGCCACAGGAAAAGCGTGGATCTACAGCGTAGATAATACTAAGGTTTCTTCAAACTTGTTATTGGCTGCAAAAGAGCGAGAAGCTCAGCAGCCATTGTTAAGAAACAACAACACCAACAAACAATTAGATTCCTCAGATCTCTGTTTATCAATTCATTCATTCTTTCCCATTAGTTCCCCGTGGAGCATAAACCTTCACAAAACGTATGCCAAGAACTCCTACTAGATGCCATCAGCACAAGTTCCATCGATGCCTTCCTCATGGCTTTCACTTATTTCTCCAGTTCTCTTCTGCGTGCGCTTTTTGGACTCACTCTACTTTTCTAACAGTGGGAGCTCCAGAAAAAGGACTTGCTCGTAAAGCTATCAACATATTTCCTTCTTCAAACTTCTTTACTATGGACAGAGTTTCTCTTCATTTCTTTAATCAGACCACAGTCTTTTATATTTGGACAAGTGCCCTAATATAACCGACGGACCTTGTGTTGGGGTTGAACGAGGCGCGGCTCGCCAATACGAGGCACAATTTTTAAAAAATCTTCATTCCTTCTCTGTATCTCTCTTTATGTCCATGATGACCTTTTCTCTAGATTTTCATATCCTGTTTATTTATGTTCATTTCTTTGCTGGCCATCAGTCCATCCATCACTCGGTTACTCAAGATATTTTGCCAACACGCGAACAAAGAAATAATATGCCTTTTGCTCCCTTCAGCATGTCGTACAAGTCGACTAATATGAGGTTCGATATATTGATGGCAACTTGAACATGTAAAACAACTTGCCACAGAAACCACTCCTGTATGAACATGCGAGTGCTTGGTGCAGGCTTACTGCAAGGTGACCAGCAGCACTGATGGCTTTTTGCTTCGCAGGGAGCGAACAGGAAAAGTATTCATAATGATGATAATGATAATGATGATAATGGTGATAATGGTGATAAGGGTGATAATGATGATAATGGTGATAATGATGATAATGGTGATAATGATGATAATGATAATGGTGATAATAGTGATAATGATGATATGCCTTAGATCCGTAAGATAATGCATGGCGAAGTTTGAAAATATTTATTATTTACTTTTTAATTTGATTATCTTACAATTTTATAGAATTTTCCTGGAAAACATTTGCTTGCATAATATCTTATCCACAGATTTTAGTGTATTTCTGCATAATACAGTTTTTTTAAGTGAATTATTTCCCATAGATATAATGATTTCCCTTTAAATTTACTAATTACCTTTTTTGGCATGCAGTTTGATCCAAACACGTCATGTGTTTTATTTTTAATAGTGCTGAACCCTAAACATATGGTACCATGCGTGGCACAAACCTACTGTTTGAATGGAGGCACCTGCATGCACATCGCTTACTTGTCGATCTCTTACTGCCAGTAAGTATCCAATCATAATTATAACATTTAGGAAAAGAAAATATATTGTGTCTTAAACATCAGACATAGTTATTATTGTACAGGGTGATCCAGAAGTCTCTCCGCAGTGGGTTCAGTGCTTTAATAATATGGATGTAATATTTTATGATACAGTAAACAGTATTATTTTAATTAGATTTACTTTACTACTACTTAAAAGTAGTATTTTTATTTTAGCTTAAAGCATTAGTGTCTGATTAAATAATTTAAATTGCTATGTAAAATAAAGAAATGTAGAGTTGTAAATTACGACCTTTTAATAATAACGCTATCATTTGGATTGTTTCCCTTGATTCATAGTATTCAAGCACTGAACCAACTGAGGAGAGGTTTCTCGATCACCCTATATACGTTGGCCATGTCGAGAATAGATTATGATTAATCCATGCTTATTCTAATAAGATAATCTGTCTGACTTTTTTCCTCTTCATTGTTCAACTTCCCAAAGCCTTCAACAAACTTATGCCAAGTCTCTCCTGTCACGTGCCTTCAACAAACTTATGCCAAGTCTCTCCTGTCACGTGGCTTCAACAAATGTATGCCAAGTCTTCCTGTCACGTGCCATCAGAACAAGGTCTTTTCATGCTTTCTTTATCCTCTTCATGCATGTCTCCAATTCTCTTCTCCGCGTGTTCTTCGGTCAATCTCTCCCTTTCTTACCATCAGGATTCCAAAACAAGGACTGTTTGGTAGTGCTAATAACAGGTTTTCTCAATGTGTGTCCTTAACCTTCTTCATCATCTTCTTCTTCTCATCTCTTGTTCAACTGGCACTTGTCATCAGTTCCACATTGGTGATCTTGTCATCGGTTCCACATTGGTGATCTTGTCATCAGTTCCACATTGGTGATCTTGTCATCGGTTCCACATTGATGATCTTGTCATCAGTTCCACATTGGTGATCTTGTCATCAGTTCCACATTGGTGATCTTGTCATCAGTTCCACATTGGTGATCTTGTCATCAGTTCCACATTGGTGATCTTGTTATCATTTCCACTTTGGTGATTTTGTCATCAGTTCCATACTGGTGATCTTGTCATCAGTTCCACATTGGTGATCTTGTCATCAGTTCCACATTGGTGATCTTGTCATCAGGTCCACATTGGTGATCTTGTCATCAGTTCCACATTGGTGATCTTGTCATCAGTTCCACACTGGTGATCTATTCATCAGTTCCACATTGATGATCTTGTCATCAGTTCCACACTGGTGATCTTGTCATCATTTCCACATTGGTAATCTTGTCATCAGTTCCACATTGGTGATCTTGTCATCAGTTCCACATTGGTGATCTTGTTATCATTTCCACATTGGTGATCTTGTCATCAGTTCCACACTGGGGATCTTGTCATACCACTTTAATCATATTCTGCGCAAGCAGCCATTACAGAAAGTTACAAGCGAATAATTTACATGTTTTATTATCTGCCAAATTATTTAACAAGTTTGTTATCCATTCGCTAAAATGCCGTATTTACATATTTTATTATCTGTCAAATTTTAATGAATTATTTCATGAAATTATTGACTTTTCCCATACAATCACCTACTTACATATGTTATTATGTGTCAAATTATAATGAATTGTTTCAGGACATTATATATCACATTATAATGAAGTGTTTCATGAAATTATATGTCAAATTATAATTAATTGTTTCATAAAATAAATGACCTTCCTCTACAGTCTCTTATTTACATTTGTTATTATATGTCATATGAAATGGTTGACTTTTCCATGTAACCTTTTAATGTTTTTATTATATGACTAATGAGGTTGTGCCTGGGACTGGCAACCTCATCACGTTAGACAAATTGCCACAGAAACCACAGTTGTAAGAGCATGTGAATGCTTGGTGCAGGTTTCCTGCAAGGGGCCCAACTACAGCGGTGACCTAATAATCCACAAAGAGCGTGAAGGATAACGATTATGAAATAATATGTACAAATATTTAATGAAATCATATTTCTGTATTGCTATTGTTCAGATGTCCAAGACAGTATCAGGGGGAAAGATGTGAAGAAGACACTGGCCATGGTGTTTTAGTTCCACTTGGTAATAATGACACTTTACAGATCGTGTCATCTCGGAATGCCCTTTCGGAATGATTTCTATCTTTTTATACGCATGGCTAACAGCTTCATTGACTAACATACCTTGTTGCTCCGCTCAGATGGCGCCACTAGTTCATTTCTCGTCCTTCTTGTTTGCTAGTATTTGATCAGCACAGTGTGTTGCTTGCTGCTTTTTCTGAGCAAGATTTCTACAGAGTATTATGGAATTTAGCGTTATTGGTAGAATCTGTATGTTGTGGCCTTCATATGAGGGTAACTGTCACTTCCTGCTGTTGCCAGGTGAATGATAACAAGTAATTCTCAATATTTTGATTGGCTGTACCAATTAGAACATTTGGCAACATGAATACAAATTTCTGGTAGCATAACAGTAGGGGTGGATTACTTTCAGAGGTAGGCACGAACTTACTCTTTCTCACATTCTGAAGTAGATATAAAATGATACTTTCTCATGTCCTAGGGTAGGAATGAAATGACTAATTCCTCAGTTTTTGATATAGGCATCGAGTGACACATTTCTCAGTTTCTGGGGCAGACATGAGTGACAAGTTGCTCGCTTTCTGAGGCAGACGTGAAATAACAACTGTCTCATATTCTTAGTTTTACACGAAATAACAATTTCTTTGCATTCTATGGAAACATAACATTGCCATTTCTTTACAATCGGAGGTAGACATGAAATAACAATGTCCTCACATTCTGATGTAGAAAATGAAATAACAATGTTTATACATTCTAAAGTAAACACGATGATACAAGTTTTTTTACCATTTAAGTAGACACGAAATAATACTTTTTCTCAAATTCATGGAAAGGCATGGTGTAATAGCTTTCGTGCATTCTGAAGTAGGCATGATATGTCAATTCGCCCCCATTCTCAACCATGACATCACACCTTGGTATCACTCAGAATAGGTATGATATGACAAATATCTCAAGAACTCAGCCAAACACGACTTGATAACTTTTCAACATACAAAAAAGAAACAGTTACGTTCAACTTTCTAACATATGGGAGCACGCATTACTTAAAACTGCCCAACTTAAAACAGTAAAAATTACTTCAAACGTTCTAACACAAAGAAGTAACCATTATTTCAAACTTTCTAACATAAAGAAGCAAACTTTACTTCCTCTGGCAGCTTTGACAGAAAACTGAAAGAAAACAAGTGTCTCTTCTAAGTGTCGTGTCTCCTAACATAAACACCAGGCGACCTCCACTTCCATCCACCTTTGTATCTTCCTCAGAATTGTTGTCCCTATCCCTCAGCATTAAATCTGAACCAACTGAGTCAAATGAAAGTGTTTTTGGACAGTGGAAGACGACATATGAAACATTCTATATATATGTCCATATAAATATAAAACGTATCAAAATGTTGGCACAATACGTATATACAATATGAGATAATATCCACTGTCTGCTTTCTATGGAGCCTGGGGCTACCTCTGCTGTTGGTTCCTTGTGAGGAATCCCGCACAAAGCAGCCACTAGCTATTGCAGTGGTAGTTTATGTGGCAAGTCATTTTAAGTGAAATGGTTACCAGCCCCATGTACACCCACAAGCAAAAATTTACATGTCAAATGCAAATATAAAAGGATATACATGTTACAACCTACCCCAATAGATTGGGTTAAGAATTATACCTTGACAATGCAAATACAACGGCCGTAATGTGTCGGGCAACTATTTAAGATGCTGTAGACTTTCAGATATGTTAAGTGTCAAACTGAGTGCACTTGAAGAAGGATTCTAGAACTTGGGGCGCACAGTGATAACTCTGGAGTTACTCCTTTCTAATGTTAGAATTCACTTTCAGTCATATGGCCTGTCCTATACTGGGATCTCAGTATTACTGGTTATCCTGGCTGTCTGTGATTTCTTCTTGACGAAGATGGAAGTCAGTGCTAATAAAATCTTACAAAGTTCTAGGCTGTAAGCGACATTTGTGTTCTCACACATGACTTCCCATAATGTTCCGCTGGGGAAAGAGCCAGTTAGGAGTAGTTTAGTTTAGCATTCTAATATCACACCAACGATATGCAAGGCGTCTGATTTTGGTAGTGGTTTCCCCCACCCTCATGGGAACATTGCTATATGACAACATAGGGTACTGCCCCTTACATGTAATTTTCAAACTCATCTGAATAGACTCCTTGGCCATATAAAGTCTTGCCACTTCTCTGTTACTTGTCATGTTTACCAAGATAACTATATCACCGATCTATCCTAATTATTACGTCTGGTAAATCTCTACCAAGATGTTACTTTCTCATAATTGTTTGTTACAACAAAGTCATCGGAAGTTCCTGGTGCTCCAATCTCGAGACTGTTATCTTCCGACATCCCTGTTTGTCCAATCTTTCAAGCTGATCGTGTCTAGACATAACGTGAAGATAGGCCGTGTATTTGGGTAAGTCCTGTTTGCAAGACTAATACGTTATCTACATATGCCATCTGTTGTCCAGATATCAGACATATCCCACAGGTGTTTGTCTCTATTTGCCGGATGTGTTGAACTTTCAGCCACATTTTACGTTTGGTTGGAAGTTTTTAACGCAATCTGACAGGGGATAATATGCTCAGTAAGCAAACAACTTCGCAGCGAACAAACAGATGTCAATGTTGCTTCAAAAATAGGTCAAACGGTCAGGTTGGGTGTGACGAAGTTAGATAACCCGAGGAGCAAATAACATCGAAAGATGAAGGCACAGGTAAGACAATGAGCGGATGAAACAAAAGGAAAGGGTAGCACAGGCCACAAAACAAAGAAGACCACAGACAAATTTAGCGACTGATATATGACTCGTCACAAACAGAAAAGAGCAAACATCACTTCCAATTTTCTAACATAAAAAACAAGCATTAGTTCCAACTTTCTCATATTTGCGATACGAAATGTAGAATTTAACGCTAAACAGTTGATAAAACACAAATAACATAAATGACAACAAAAGAAATATTGATCTAGAACATGATTAGCCCACCAATATACACATGTTAGCTCTGCTTTGTACACAGACCATCTTTACTTGGAAACTCTTGTCAGATTTAGCCTGCTGGGTAATTGATTTGTTCGGTGCCGAGAAAACATAGCTAGCCTAAAGAAAACGTTCTTGTAGAATGGTTGTCATCGCTTGTTTCTTGGTAATTCGACTTGTTTTGGGTACTTCGAGAGTCTGTTTCTTCTAGCTCTACAAGAAATCTCCAAAGCTTCTGTCTAACTGTAGGACTAATATTCTAAATAATCTAAAATTGGGACAGACGTATCCATACACTCACTTCTTATGCCCATTTTTCTGCCACGTTGAAAAAGACTGTCATTTACATAATATATCCCGGACATACAACACCCCATTGATCTGGCGCGCAAAAGACTCATTTCGTCCATTGTCAATCCACTTTCTACTGAGAAAAATAAAAACCATTTTCAGTCTTTTTTTCTAGGTGCATACACGGATTGGAATTTTTCAGGAGAACCGACGAAGGCTGCAACGAATTTCAAGAGACCCTGATTAACTAATGCTTGAATATTTATAGTTAGCACTTTGTTCAAGAGATAAATGCCCCAGTTCGTATTGTTGCTGTATTGTCGAACACTCTGGTTGTACTAATATGTTAGATTCGGTTGATGCTACAGGTGTGCTAGTCTATACGAGGGGACCAGGTGTGAGAAGCTTAAGGCTGATTCCATATTGGTTCAACCCGAAGTTGGTATGGGCTGGTTAGACTGTATCCGAGGTGGGCAGGGTCTAATTCCACGTGGCATCTTGGAATCAACGGGCCCGTTTTCTGCGTTAGGACTAGACCTAGTTTAGTTGTCTCCAGTATTTAAATATATTATATAGTTTGCTGACGTTCAATGTACGGTCTTTCACAATCCACTGTAGTACACCAGCAATCGGCAACCCTGGAGTTTGGTAATCTGCTTCAGAACCATTAGGCTCTCTAAAGGTTTACCTTAATAAAATCACGTATTTTGTTCAGGTGTCAGCGTATTTAGAATTTGAAATAAATGCAGCCTTATTGTCCTTTTTATCTCTCCTACGATCTGCTTTCTGTAATTACGTTGACAGAGCAGTGGACAATTCAAACTAAATGATATTTTACTGAATGTTAACTTTACTTCAAACTAAATGATATTTTACCGCATGTTAACTTTACTTAAACTAAATAACATTTCACCGAATCTTAATTTTACTTCAAACTGAATTATATTTTACTGAATGTTATCTTTACTTCAAACTAAATTATATTTTACCCAAAGGTTACCTTTACTTCAAACTAAACTATATGTTAGCAAATGTTAACTTCACTTAAATAAATAATATTTTACTGAATGTTAACTTCACTTCAAAATAAATGATATTTTACAGAATGTAAACTTTATTTCAAACTAAATTATATTTTACCGAATGTTAACTTTACTTAAAATAAAAAATATTTTACTGAATGTTAATTTTAATTCACACTTAAATTATATTTTACCGAATGTTAATTTTATTTCAAACTAAATAATATTTTACCGAATTTTAACTTCAGTTCAAACTAAGTTATATTTTACTGAACTTCAAACTACATTATATTTTACCGAAAGGTTAATTTTACTTCAAACTAAATAATATCTTACCAAATGTTAACTTCACTTCAAACTACATATTTTACAGAACGTTAATTTCTCTTCAAACTAAATGATAGTTTACAGAATGTTCACTTTATTTCAAACTAGATAATATTTTATCGAATGTTAACTTTACTTCAAACTAAATGATATTTATCCAAATTTTAACTTTACTTCTAACTAAATTATATTTTACCGAATGTTAACTTTATTTCAAACTAAATTGTATTTTACCCAATGTTAACTTTACTTCTAACTAAATAATATTTTACCGAATGTTAACTTTATTTCAAACTAAATAGCATTTTACTGAATGTTAACTTTACTTCAAAAACTAAATGATATTTTACTGAATGTTAACTTTACTTCAAACTGAATGATATTTTATTGAATTTTAACTTCACTTCAGACTAAATAATATTTTACTGAATGTTAACTTTACTTCAAACTACATGATGTTACTGAATGTTAACTTTACTTCAAACTAAATAATATTTTACTGAATGTTAACCTTACTTCAAGCTAAATAATATTTTACTGAATGTTAACTTTACTTCAAACTAATTAACACTTTACCGAATGTTAACTTTACTTCAAACTAAATAATATTTTACTGAATGTTGACCTTACTTCGAGCTAAATAATATTTTACCGAACGTTAACTATACTTCAAACTAAATTATATTTTACAAAATGTTAACTTCACTTTCAACAAAATATCGTTTCCTTACACAGTTCACGAAACATCGCACTTTTAAATGCCGGAAGAAAAGGACTAGTCCACAATTCACCTAGGGGAGAAATTATTTTTCCCTCGGCCACCTAGAGATCTACCAAATGATCCCATGGGATATATCAGCAAATCGAGATTGACTGGTTACTGACCCCTAGTCTACATTAAAGGTACCTAGCCTCAGTGGTCACTGTTTAAATATTTGCCACAAGTAATCAAAATTAATGTTCTCAACCTCAGTGGTCAGTGTTAAGATATGTGCCGTAATCAATCATTATTAATATACTTATCATTACTGGTCATTATTAAGATACGTGCCATAAACGATCATTAATAGAATTTTAATCTTTAACGGTCAGTATTACAGTATTTATTTTTAGCGGTTTATGTTAAATTACAATAATTGTTTACTGTCAAAATACTTACCTTATAATTTTGAAATACTTGCCCTATAATATTAAAATATTTAACATAAGTGGTCAGAATTAAAATACTTAGTTTACTGTCGTTTTTGACGAATTCTGAGTCAGTAAAATGTTTGCATTTTGCTTAAATTAAAATGCATTACGCTTTTTAAATTACTTGCCACAGAACCGAGAAATTCCGTACTATTGAACCATTTCATAAAAATATTGATGGCATATTTGTGATTTGCTAGTTGTTTCCCTTTTTATTTGATTTTTTAAATTTTTTTTATAGTAATTATGGAAAAATGAAATAAAGAGGAGTCTATAAAACTAACTCGTGACTTGACTGAAATGTTTGTTGATAAATATATTATAATTAACAACACTCAACAGATGGATAACAACTTTTATAATTATACCAACGACAAGGATATATGTAAATCAGTAATTAATTATACTGGTACTTTATGTTATCAGTCATGTTCTCGATAGCAGCCAAATAACGGATAGTCAGATATCTGACATTTCGCAAAAAACGGACTTTTCAAACTACATTAATTGTCTGCTAGTAGTAGTAATCAGTGAAAATACGCGTTTGATAGCTTTCCTTAAATTAGGTTTCACTGGTGGGTTATCCGTATTTTTAAAGTCGGACATTATTCTGCCACGAAATTACCAAGATGCCACGTTATTGATCCAGGGACCCTGTCAACTTCCTTGTGTCTGGACAGAAGTACATAATTCACATTTGCTTTTATTTCAGTCTCACAACCTCCTCTTACCAATTTGGCGTTTTAATCCCTGCTACATACTTTCCTTTACTGCGCACAATAAGTATAATCAGTAACAATATGATAATATATGGTACAGGTTTTCACAGTTTGTTTCTTTTGTTTTGCAAAACTTCTTTTGATTTGTCAGCAACTATTTTCAATTTCACTCACAAATAAATAGTTTTACAACATTTGTTAATTTAATCACTAAAAGAGTCACATACGACATTTTGCATTTGTCTTTTGCACTTAACTTGTTGGTTCCTGATAATTGCTTTCTTTTCATTATTTTTTATTTCTGGGGCGAAAAATTTAACGGACTTTTTAAAAAAAATACCATTTATGAAAAATTCTAAAACACATTCTAGTTCGTTTATTATATATAGTCTGGCACTGTGGGTGGATTTATAGAAAACTTAATGTAACTAAGTTAGCAGAGGGTAAATGAAAATATGCAATACACCTTACAATGACAAATGGCAAAGGCATTTGCCTAACTTAGCTAACAATCCATATTGTGCTTTACAATCTTTACTAATTTAGAGCATGGTCATCGCTAGTGTTAATATTTAGTGTACCTACGCCTGAAACCGAAGAACCATATATATAAATAACGAACAACAAGTATATATTATCGCTTTTAGCGATACGACTATGCACTTGATATGTACTGCTTTGCAAAAATGACAGCTGTATTTCATAATGTTTATGATTAAATTGTCAACTTATGATTGTCTCTTACTGTTTATATGATTTATTTAAGAATCTGCTAAACAGAGCTGACACTGCGAATTTCTGTGAAACAAGAAAGCATTTTTAGCTGATTAAAAAAATAATTTCGGGAAAGGGGAACAACGTTGTAATCGTACAGCTTCTATGTGGCGCAAACGATTTTATCTAGTGAATTTTATCTTTACATTATCTCAGCGTCTAGTGCCACTGCTGGCTTAATAGTAATTCGTGTACAGTTTAATTTCACATATCACAGCAGTTTTCACGATATGGCAGAAGGAATATGTGACGGCGAGAGCGGTGCCAAAATTACGCTTAGATGTAAAAACTTTTCTGTCAAATGGAAGTAGCGCGCGCTTTCCCGCACGAGATTCGGAGACAGTGTAAAAGTGGAACAAGCATACATTGGAAAGTTTCTAGTATTCGCATCTAACAATAGCTAGAACTTAAACTTAATACACTAATCTAACACATACACACATGATTTAGTGTTAACTAACAATAGCTAGAACTTAAACTTAATACACTAATCTAACACATACACACATGATTTAGTGTTAACTAACAATAGCTAGAACTTAAACTTAACACACTAATCTAACACATACACACATGATTTAGTGTTAACTAACAATAGCTAGAACTTAAACTTAACACACTAATCTAACACATACACACATGATTTAGTGTTAACTAACAATAGCTAGAACTTAAACTTAACACACTAATCTAACACATACACACATGATTTAGTGTTAACTAACAATAGCTAGAACTTAAACTTAACACACTAATCTAACACATACACACATGATTTAGTGTTAACTAACAATAGCTAGAACTTAAACTTAACACACTAATCTAACACATATACATATGATTTAGTGTTAACTAACAATAGCTAGAACTTAAACTTAACACACTAATCTAATACATACACACATGATTTAGTGTTAACTAACAATAGCTAGAACTTAAACTTAATACACTAATCTAACACATACACACATGATTTAGTGTTAACTAACAATAGCTAGAACTTAAACTTAACACACTAATCTAACACATACACACATGATTTAGTGTTAACTAACAATAGCTAGAACTTAAACTTAACACACTAATCTAACACATACACACATGATTTAGTGTTAACTAACAATAGCTAGAACTTAAACTTAACACACTAATCTAACACATACACACATGATTTAGTGTTAACTAACAATAGCTAGAACTTAAACTTAACACACTAATCTAACACATACACACATGATTTAGTGTTAACTAACAATAGCTAGAACTTAAACTTAACACACTAATCTAACACATATACATATGATTTAGTGTTAACTAACAATAGCTAGAACTTAAACTTAACACACTAATCTAACACATACACATATGATTTAGTGTTAACTAACAATAGCTAGAACTTAAACTTAACACACTAATCTAACACATACACACATGCTCCGTAAGGAACGCACAGGAACATGATAATGATGTCATAGAGCGTCGAGTAGCACAGTGGTTGCGTCTTGAGACAAAGCTACCGGGTTCGCAACATGGTAGCGTCATGCTTCAGTCTACCCAGCTGTAAATAAGTACCTGACTCGACACCTGAGTTAGTGAAGGCGAAGCGCGGAAACGTCATCCCAACCGCATAACGCTGAAACCTAGTATAGTGCAGTCGCTAACACGTCACTGCACTACGGCATTATCTGCTGTGGCACTTCATTCGCCTTTATTTTTAAACTAAAGTTTACAAAGGCCTTTCTTTTATTAACCGTGTTGTCTAACAATTTCTTGGAAAGGGGACTTTTGTATATGCTATCAGAGGCGGCACACATGTATTGCTAATTAACATATATGAGCACCCTTTAGCTTTATAATATATTTATAATATTCAAAATAGTTTTGACTAACCCTGTCACTGATGTACCTGCGTGCTTGCTTAGCTAGCTACTTGCCTATTTACTCTTGCGATGCAGGTGTCCCGAGCCATGGGCGGGACTCAGGTGTGAGCATCTGGATGGTATCCGAGTGAGCGACGACTATAACCGTATGTACATTTAACCTGGGCGGTACAGGGTGTCTGCAAAGTCACGGCCCCTTAGAAAATAAGAGTAACTTTTTATTTGGTAAGAAATGCTACGTCGGTTGTTGAAAATTCTTCTCAGTAATCTCAATTAGATGATTAAGCAGGTAAATAAGGTTTCATTAAACGACATTCAACATAATAATCCGCTCTAATCGTGAAGACATTGTATTTTGTTATTTTCACAGAAGAAAAAAAACTACTCACGTTGAAATATTAACAGCTAGTAAAAAGCAAATGGATCGTGGTATCCACATTACAAATATCTTAGTTCGTTATTTGAAATCAATCTGTATAATTGTCAGAAATAAAACCAAACATTAAATAACCATGTCCTCTCGTGCGACGCGACTTGGTAGATGCCCTGTACTTCTCTTCTTATGTAAATGTTTTTTAAAAATAAAATTTTGCCTCATTTTGGCGAGGCGCACTGGCTCAACCTAGACACAAGGTCCGTCGGTTATATTAGGGAGCATATCTAAATTTAAAAGACTGTGTGGTTATTCTTTTATGTTCAAACTGGCAACGTGTTACCTATGGCATTCTGTCATGAGACGTTTTGCTGTTGAAGTTTAAGCAAACCTTATTAGCAGCGAATCATTCAATTTAGTATTTTATAGTAATAATATTAACGTTTACTTGGTCGGTATATTTGTAAATGTTCTCACAATTTTCATGACGTGGTAAACAGATTAAGGCCTTCAACGAAGCAATACAATATTTTTGTATTCTGTAAATGATTTCCTGGCGCTACGTTTGAATTTTTTTAAATTATATATATATATATCACTAAATCTACAAAATGTTCTTTAACGAATGTTTGTTACATGTATAAATATTGTTAATGGAGTACTAAATTTACAAACAGTTTTGTTGAATAAATGTATAAACTCTATTCATAAAGTAGTAATTATTATATATAATTTAAAAATTTGTAAAATAATTTTCATTACGTAGTAAATATTATATATAATTTAAAATTTGTAAATGTGTATATACATATATAAATTTGTGAATTACTTTTCATAAAGTATTAAATCTATAAATAATTTAAGTAAATTTGTAAACTACTTTTCATAAAGCAGTAAGGATCCCGTTACACGCCTGTTGAGGCATATTGGGAATATGGTGTTAGGCCCATATTTTTTTTTACCATCGGCACACTAGGGGTGATGTGGTCAGCATCACGCCGGCCGCCTTAACCTTCCCAGAAGTTGCTCTGGTACCCAATTCATGAGGCTTGGTCGAGCACGGAGCCGTTTGCGGTCTAAAAAATCCCACCTCAACTGGGGATCGAACCATGGACCACTGAGCTAGGAAGCCAGTGCACTAACCACTGCGCTACCGCGGCTCCCATGAAGCAGTAAATCTATAAATAATGTAAATAAATTTGTGAACTACTTTTCATGAAGTAGTAAATCTATAAATAATGTAAATAAATTTGTGAACTACTTTTCATGAAGTAGTAAATCTATAAATAATGTAAATAAATTTGTGAACTACTTTTCATGAAGTAGTAAATCTATAAATAATGTAAATAAATTTGTGAAATACTGTCATGAAGTAGTAAATCTGTGAATAATGTAAATAAATTTGTGAACTACTTTCATGAAGTAGTAAATCTATAAATAAATTTGTGAACTACTTTCATGAAGTAGTAAATCTGTGAATAATGTAAATAAATTTGTGAACTACTTTTCATAAAGTAGTGAATCTATAAATAATTTTTAAACATTTATCAACTACTTTTCATAAAGTAGTGAATCTCTAACTAGTTTTATCTCCACAGTTTTCATGAATTCAGTCAAATTTAGTCACCAAAGCGCTCAGCGATTTGTGGATAAAAAAACAAGACAAGACATGACATAAAAGCAGAAGTTATGATTTTTGGAAACAAGTAGCTTAGGTGGGATATTTGACATTTGTTATTAACACAGAAAACCCGTCTGCTCCAGCGACACCACGCTAAAATGAACTGGAATTACATGCAAAACAAAGATAACTAACCTTTTTAAAGATGTACTTAGCTTCTTACTGCATTAACCTCGGCATTTTGCATTCGTCTCTGCTATTTCTCTCTTTGCGTGTTTATTTTATCACCAATATTTAGTTCGCTATCTACCTCACATTAACATTTCACGCAATAATTTTCACGATATAAAGATTGTACGTATTTTAAAACTGTGAGTTCTTAACATGTTATTTGTTTTACAGTGGCGTTAAAGTTCGCGGTATCTGCTTGCACTTGGTCATCGGATTATCATTAATTTATTCAATTAATTATGATATATTTATTTACTTTCACAGTTTTTGTCACCGTCTTGTAAAAAATGTCTTGTTATTCAGAATCATCATTCACGTTACTTATTGCGTGGATTTATTATTAGAATATTGGGCAAGAATGTCAATACCTATTTTCTAGCTGCTGTCTTAATCATATTCAGCGATTCTATATTTCATTTCAGACATAATCGCCCCTGACTTGTTCATAATCACAGTCAGATTAGTAAAGTGTAGTTGTTTGTATGTATTTGTTAGGTTTACATTTGACATAATATGGTTTCTTATTTTAGAATGGAAAAAAAAATTGAACAAATCTTATAAATCGAGAATTTTCACAGTTGAGTTGACTTTTGTGTAACGTTATAACCGACCGTATAAATGTGGGTTGGTGGGCATGATTTTTAAAATGCTCGCCAACATTTAGAGGGTGCAAATATGTTAATAATACTTTTAAGCTATAGGTGCACTTATATGAACTTAACACTGTTTACATAATTAGTGTTGATTATAAGAACATTTACGCATTGAGGAAACATGTTAACAGCATTACAAGGCAGTTCTTGTTGCGGAGTCCACAGTGTAAGAGAGAGGAGACTGAAAACGCACGGAGAAGAAAACTGGAAGCATAAATGAAAGAATAAAGAAGACACGACAGAACCTTGGACAGAGAGCACGTGACATGGTGACTTGACGTGAGTTTTATGGGATAACCGAACTAAAACGTGAGAGAAAGAAAGTGAGACAAATGTTAAATACATAAAAATGAATAAACATTACTACAGAAATCAGCGGTACATGAACATAAGACGTGTTTTGACACAAGCTTCCTGTATGATCGTTAACTTCAGTAAAGCTAGCTGAAGCTAAAACGGAGATACACGCAATAGGTAATTATCACGTGATCTGGCTCATTAACGTCCTTGGGAGTCCTAGATCTCCTTAAGTTCAGCCGCGAGGAAAGTTATTCTTACGAGCTTGCAAGGAAGTGTCTGGATCAATGAACAAGAATGTCGGATTGGTTTCCTTAGCTGGAGAAATAAAGTAATCGATCCGAGTTATTATCCTCCAATAACGAAAACCCCTCCCAGCTTGAAACCAGATGCAAGGATCCTTTAAATATATGCCAAGCCTGGTCATAATACCCCAGACAGAGACTCGGGCTCATGACTCCAACTCAACAAGTTTTAGAGAGACAGAAAAGCCACAGGAAAAGCCTAGATCTCGTACATTGTAGATAATGCTAAGGATTCTTCAAATTGACATTGGCTGCAAAAGAGCGACAAGCCCAGCAGACCTAGTTAAACAACAACAACAACAACAGAGCGAACACGTCGGATCAAGTCAATTTAGACATGACATAATCTGTCTATGGAGACAGCTGCATATTTTGTGCTCTTATTTGTTGAATAAACTTCATTACTGACGAAGATTTTTGTATCCTAAGCTCACTTACCTTTATAAACGCAAGGTCCTTGTTTTTTTCTTTACGGGAGTCTAAGGGTCATAGAAACTTCACGTGTTCTTGGTAATTTCTGTACAAATTTGTTTTCACACATCATTTTCCTTCTTGACCTCAGCAACTGCGTTTTCTAACAGATGAAAGTGTGTTTTTGATTATGTGAACATGTCAGCCTAATTGGTCACTGTAAATATACAGAATATACTTTCAGTATATTTAATGTTAAATAATTTCACAGAATAAAACACAATAAAATAAACGCGATGATTTAAGTCATCTATTTGTCTTAACAGGTCATTTGGCACTTCTTTTATTTGTTTTTCCCCTCTTTAAGAGAACTAAAGACTTTTGTTGCACTTCTTTAAAGAACCACTACAGCAGTTGGCCATCTGTCTGGAAGTCTGCGTGGCGATCTTCATGTAGTCTCACCATTATGCTTTGTGTAGCAATTTGTTTTAAATGAAGAGGTTGCTAGCCCTAAGCCCAACCTCGGAAGCCCATTTTTTGTCTATCATAGATTAAAATGCGAATAACTTCTTTAGTTCTTTTCGTACACTCTGGCTGTCACGCGCCACCGATTTTATTTTAATTCTGCTCTGCTCATGAGATCCCGGCAACCTTAACTTAATCTTTCACGACCTTCTCTGTGTTTTTATTTTCCTCTAAACTCATTTTTCTCATGTGGTTTCCAGTCAAGATCATGTAAGACTTTGCCGGTTGATTGTCTCTTGAGACTGCATCCAGTCCATCTCTACTTTTTCACTTTAATCTCTAGCCATATTTTTTGTTGTCTGATTCTGCTCCACGTGTCTGAATTGGTTATTAATGATGGTCATTATGTAGAAACGTTATAACTAATATGGAAGTAATGACAAGAACCAGATAAGTGCCAGTGGAACAAGAGATGAGAAGAAGACGCTGGCGATGGATAGGACACACACTGAGGAAACCTGTTGATAGCATTACAAGGCAGTTCTTGTACTGGAACTCCCGGGGAAAGAGAGGCAGCGGGAGACCGAAGAACACACGGAGAAGAGAACTGGAGACATGTGAAATGAATGAGAAAAAGACATTTAAAAATCTCGAGCTGATGGCACGGTACAGGAAGACTTGGCGTAAGTTTGTTGAAGGCAGGTGCACCATGGGAAACTAAAGTATGATGATAAGTTAAAAACGATAATTAAATCAACGGAACAAACAAAAACTTTCAACAAAACATGAACGGAGAATGGAACTGGAGGCAGGTCTGAATGAGACTTTAATTTAAAAAAAGGGAGCCGCGTTGGTGTAATGGCTACAATGTTGTACTGGCGACCAGGTTTTCAAGGTTCAAGCCCGGGCGTCAGCGTTTGAAGGAATGTTTACGACCGGGAATTTGACTGAATAACCTGAACGGCTCCTGCACATAAACCCCCTGTGGATGGGAAGGAGCAAAGCTCCTGACCGGGTTGGAAGGAAAGTCCACTGACCTCCCAGCCTCGCAATGACATGTCATTGGGCCAAAAGGGCTGGAAAGCTCGAGTGCCGCTGGTTAGAGGGAAAAAAAATTTAAAAAAAAAAAATAAAAAAAAAAAAGACACGATAAGACTTTGATCACATGGCACAGAAAAGGCCTGCGTGACGTGAATTTGTGACAGCTCTTCGCTTCTTCACAGACAGCTGGCGGCTGATGAGTGAATAAATGATTGCAAGTTGACATGGAGGGTATGATAGGAGCATCTGTTGGTCAATGTCTTTAAAAAATAAAAAATAAAAAATCTTCAAAATTTTATTATTATTGTTTTCGCTACGCTTCCACGCAGCACGTCTCCTTCATCCATCATATAAGTCTTTCGGTTATATCAGGACTGCTTCTTTTATAGTGTGAATAATTTCCAGATAGTGTATTATGTAAGTAAGCTATTTTGTTAAAGTCCTTGGTTTGGCTAGTTCATATCTCGTATTTATATCTTTCTCTTATTATCTAAATTCTTATTTTATGTTTGTCCAAAATGTTTACCTGTTTACCGATGACCAGGTGCAACAGTTTTGTATGTAAAGAAACAGAACTGTCTTTCTTTAAAAATATTGTTTAGTCTGATGAATTTGTTTCGCTTACCCAACTTGTTTTGTTTACTGATATATACACTCACATTCACATACAGATTTACATAAACGTACGTGTATACACACAGATATACATACACCCACATAGCTTACACATACCCTCATACTCACATGAAGAGTTACGTGGACTTATGTGTATACACACATACACTCACATAGACATACATATAGATGTACATTCACATAATCTCAAATTCATATACAGTATATTTACATAAACCCACCAACATTCATATACACTTACACACATACAAACACTCACATAAAAATACACATAAACTCACATACATATAGAATTAAATACACATAAACTCTTATAAACGCTGTTTTATCTAACGCTGGTAGCGTCACTTCACGTCACGCTCCAGTTTACCCAGCTGTAAATAGGTACTTGACTCAGGGAAGGCTAAAGAAGCGAGGAAAGGAACGACTCACCTCCACCTTAATAAAAAGGCTGGACCTAGTTTTGTGAAGTCTTCACTCCCCTCCTGCAGTATCTCCTATAGACTTGTTTTTGTAATCATTTATGTAACATCAATATAGATAAACATTTTCAAAATACATGAATAATCAAATCTCAGCAAATGATCGTTATTTTTATTTCTTAGATTATTATCTTTGTTGATTAAATCATAAGATAATTAAACGATAAGAAGCTTATTTCTAATTTTCTTTATCTGTTTAATTCAAATTTATTGGTAATTTCCTATCTTTCGTACCTTTTTGCTCCGCAGTGAATATGTATAGTCAAGTGTTGTTTCGTAGCGCTTAGGGTTAGGATTAGAATTAGGGTTAGGATTAGGATTAGGGTTTGTGTTAGGGTTAGTGTTAACCATAATACTAACCCTAATTCTAACCCTAATCCTAACCCTAAGCGCTACGAAACTACACCTAACTACATATATTCACTGCGGAGCAAAAAGGTACGAAAGATAGGAAATTACCAATTTATTGATCATGTTTCTTTAAAACAAGATTGAGAATAATTAACGCTGATAACCTTTAGCATGTGAAGAATTGTGCATTTTTCCAGCTCGTGTTTGCTGCCTGAGAATGTTTTATTTTGTAATGGCATGCGTGCTCATGTTTTCAGGCCAGGCCAGTCTGATGCTAGAGCGGACTTTGGTCATCATCGGCATTGTGATTGCAGTTCTAGTTTTTATCGTCATATGCATCGTGTCATACATCCTTGCCAAGTGAGTTGTGAACGTGCGCACGTGGAAGGGTGCATTTTGATCACGTGATGCGCAAAGAGCGTGCGTACTCTTAGTGTGATGAAAAGTGAAAGTTATTTATAAATATCACGTGATACGGCATAGGGAAATGTGTGCTTGGAGTAAATTGGAAACTGGTGTATGGCGTGCAGGCCCGTCTAACTTTCTTTCCTTCCTTTTTCTCATCTTTTTTATTGTATCCATTCATGTGCTGTAAGTATTAATTTAAGGGCATGCAAAAAAATTTTTTTTTATTATTAAGTAATATAACAGCACACATTTGCAGTATCGAATCACAATCAAGAAATAATGTATACGGTAAATAAGTATTCTTGTGAAGTATTCGAAGAGTGAGTAGGAAGGAGAGACATTCCTGAGTCGATAGCAGACTCTTAGAATTTCAAGCGAAACTACTAGAAAACGTGCAGTCAGTCACGTGTTGTCAGAACTTCATTATTATCTTAATTGTCACTTCCTATGAAGCGTAGAGCGGCCATTGCGACTTATTCCTCCTGCAGGAAGCCTGCGCCACAACATCCACGTTGCTCTTTCTGTGGTGGTTTATGTAATAATTTCTTTTACATGATGGAGTTGCTAGCCCCAAGCACACACAACCTCATATAAATAGCCTCCTACGACATGCCAGAGGTAGAAATAGTCATATTCGTCTCTCCCCCCCCCCCCCCACACACACACACACACACAAGAACAATTACCAGAACATACGCTAATAGAATACTGTAGTCAGAATACATACATAAAGTGAGACTATTAGATCTTCAATACGAAATTGTTATTGTGTGATATGACTCCACACATCCATGTGTCAACAGATACTGGTACACACTTCATAACACATGAATGTCGTAGATTTCCGATAGGAGAATTAAGACTAGGTTTGGTCCCTTCTGAATAGGTTTGAATAGGTGATAGACTCAGTGAGAGTTAGTGAAAGGTAATAGAATTTCCACACACGTGAGATGATAGATTTGATATAGTGGCTGTCTCTGAAAGCGAAAAGAATTCTTCTCTCTCTCACCTATCTTCTACAACAGTTGTTACAGCGTCAGACAGACTACACCAATATACATATTACGTATATATTTCTATCACTCACAGGCACGCACATACACGTGACGACAGGTAAACACACAGACGTGGGAAAACTATAACAATGATATATATATATTATCTAGAACGAGCTGACCAAACACGATTATTAAGTTCAAGAGCGATTTTATTATCAGGAAAAATCGGCTCACAACATCAAAGAAAGTACATCAAGGAAAATACATATACACATAGTCATAAAAAATCCAGGAAATGTTGCAAGGATGATAGCCCCGTTATGGTGTTAACTCTAGGTTTAGCCCGGCCCCGTTAAGAGAACAGATGATGGCGCCCGAGTCACAGATACATAGGGTTTGAGTCTAAGAGTTTTTCTTTGTTTTATCTCGTAATTATATGCACAGAGTTTGAAAAAAATCTGATTTAACCTAAGACAAAAACACAAGAACTCTAGCCTTAGCAACAAATTATGCAGATTTGAAAAAAAAAATTAGGACAGCAACAGGGTGTCAAAGATATAATAGTGAAAATATCACTCAGACCAGCGTACACTCATTCATTCCGCCATGGCTTTTCATACTTGTACTCACGACTTTGCTTGCTGCCTCTTGGAACACATTGATTTTAGATTTTCACACAGACTCAAAAAATGCAGTCTTCTGCCAAGAAGTCCCCAGTTCCAAAAGACGTATTTAACTTGGAGTCTCCGGGAACGACTACTTGGGTATGCAAATTTGTTCAAATGTCTGATTAAGTCACCTAACAATTATTCCAGGCGCGGGAGTTAGCAGAGCACAGTGTCAATAGCGTAGGTTTCTAAAAAATGATGAATGTCAGGTCGGTGCCTTCCCTCAGTATAGGATTCACTTTAGTCACACCACAGATTTGTCCACAAGATATAATCTAGTCGGGAAATGATTGTTAATATTCACGCCACCAGGCAGCAAATTATATAGAGTTTCTGGAAGAAATTAAGTGCTGGCTCCAAGGTCCAGTATTTATCATTACAGTCTTTGAAAACCCGTTATAGGGATATTAGTATTTCTGTCTAACTTGCACCGTCAGATCAGTGTTACTTGAGAAAACCCACGTGGTTCAAAATAAGGACTGTCTATTTCTTCACAAGTATGGAAACTACTACTAGGTGCTGGTAAAGTTAGGGTCACCCCAAAACTTTCACTGTGTGGAGGAAAAATAACACATATAATATAATAAACAGAATCTGTACTGGTTAAAACTTACATTTAAACTTGCAAGCAGAGAGCTTTGCTTATCATTTAAACTTCCCGTGACGTAAGTTATATTTAAAAATCAGCAATCCTCATAAATTAAGAACACGTGCGTATTCCGTCACCATTCATGAGGCTGGATTCTAGAGTTTATACGTTAGTTTAGAAAAATACACTCGACTGAGTATTAGCAGTTAAATTAAATTTATAAATAGCTACAATTGCCGTTATAAGCTAGAAATTTTAATTTTATTCTGCTTTCCACTGAATACTTCCCTAGAAAATATAATAGCCTACCACTTTATTTCTCTTCTGCGCTAAAGAAATAGATTAAAATGAATTAAGCGATTTAACACTTTAACACTCACAAAATCTATATATCTATCATATTAATTACCTCAACCACAGAATTACAGGTAGTCGCACAACTTAAGAATAAAAATGCTGAAAATATTTCTGGAAGTCTAGAAGTTCGACAAATTGCCGAAACAAACTGAGATCTTCGCTAACAGCTATTCTGTTTTCGAGCGACCTATCTACTGTGGAGTCTATGAGCGAGAATGAAATTAAAGTTTCAAACTTGGCCAATATCTTAAAATCAGACAAAGGGCCCAAACTTATTTCGCCAAGCGAAATTATCTCCCCTACTCCCAACATTTACGTCCGCTTAACGCGTGTCGTAACTGTCACCTACTGACCACGATGTACGCGTGTCAGTTTCAAATCCCAGACAGCCTGACTCCATTGCAGGGCAGTTTTCACACTACAGCTGACCATGGCCCAAGTGAGCGCCATGTCAGTTTGGGATTTTCCAGACAAATGTCTGGATACTGACCGGTGCAGATGTAAAGTATCACACCTCACCGGGACTTATGCCGAGAAGAAGCTCGCGCGCTCGGTGAGAATGTAGACGATTTGCTACGTCCTATGTTCAGCGAACCGACTTATCACGCCTTCTGACGCCCTGCAGCCCTGACATCTACGTAATATCGTCCTAGCGCGATTCTCAGTTTTGAGAAAGAAACAGGTAAAGTTTGCGAATTATATGAAAATAATATTCGCAAAACGAATGGATGAAAAATATACAGGAAAAATGAAATACAGAGATACTAAAAGAGAGAATTTGGGTGAACGAATAGGAAGAAAATGTAGGAAATTAAATGAATATAAACCCTACGTGACAGAGCCTCCCCCCTTTAAGATATGGAAGCACTCCATGTCTACGTTATGGAGTTTAATTTCCTATAACCGTAGCTTCGGGGTGTCTGTCCTCTTCCCTCTCCTCTTCCCCCTCCATCTCTGTCCAATTCCTACTCACGTCCACTCCTCAAAGTTTCCTTCCCCTGGAATGTCTCATATGCGCGCTTGAAAGAGCGTCGCCGCTGCTGACATTTTTGAAAGATTTCCTGTGATAGCGGTGGAATATCCCTGCCACTATCGTCATCTTCGTCAGTTTTGGCGATCGTCAGGAGATGGTCGGAGGTTGGCACTGGTTTTTCCAAGTATCTCTTTAAGAGATTTAAATGGAAAACCTTCTCCTTTCCTTCAATAGAGATCTGGTAGTTAGCCTTAGAAATCTTTTTCAGGACGGTAAACGGCCCTTGCCATCCGATCTTCAGTTGGTTGTTCTCGGTAGGGAGCAACACCAAAACTTTCTCTCCTGCTTCCAGTTCTCTCTCTTCCGCGACTTTCCTGTATCGGTTAGCGTGCTTGTTGCGTGCTCGCTTAAAGTTAGTCGTTGCTAGGTCCCACCCTAGTTTCAACCGTTCCTTTAAAACCGACACATATTTACTGGCTGAGACAACTGTCTCATCCGCCTTCTCGTCTGTCAGAGACTGAAGTAAGGCTTCAAGCGGGCCCTTAATGGGTCTGCGAAATAAGAGTGTAGCTGGCGGAAATCCTGTGGAAGTATGAGGAGATTCTCTGTAGCCAAATAATGCTGCAGGAATACAGAGATCCCAATCTTCAGGTTTCACTTGTGCCAGCTTACTTAGCATCATGGTGAGGTTTCCATTAGCACGTTCCACGAGCCCATTTCCGGCCGGAGTATATGGCTTAGTGTGGATGTGCTGGGTCCTCAAGATCTTAACGATCTCATCCATCAACAGGTTTCGGTATGGAGATCCATTATCCGTCAACACTTGCTGAGGGAATCCCAACCGAGTGAAAATCTGCACGAGGGCTTCTGCGACATGCTTGGCATCTGCGCATGTTAGCGGTATAGCTTCTGCCCATAAAGTGCATGTATCGACTAAGGTCAGGATGAACCTGTTCCTTCTTTTAGTCCTGTCGAAAGGCCCTAAAATGTCGATCACAACCCGTTCGAATGGTGTTCCCATTATTGGCATTTCACCCATGTGGACTGGGGGTGTCCGTTGCTTGGGTGGTACCCGTTGGCACTGGGCACAGGATTTGACGTACCTGATAATATCAGTGTTTACTCCTGGCCACCAATAATGAGTGGTTATACGTTGGTTTGTGGCGTTCTGTCCCATATGTCCGCTGAAGGGAAGAGAGTGCCCCATTTCTAGGATTTGGCTTCTGTACTGTTTCGGTACTAGGAGCTGGTTGTAACCTTGGTCAGGCTTGCCCGTTCTCCGATAAAGTACGCCATCCTTAGAAAAAATGTCCCCGTGCTGTTTGGGTTCCTTAGCCATGGGCAGTTTCCTAAAGCAGGGTGCCAAAGTAGGGTCCTTGTATTGCGCTTCTTTAAGTTCCATAGGTAACAAATTTGGCGCAGGCTCCCGTTCCTTCTTGGTTTGCCCTCTTGTAGTTACTGCTGCCACAATCGGCTCTTCCGGTTTCCCAATACACACGTATCTCCCGCCAAGTATGACTGGGTAGATGGGATCATCCATAACAGCCGCTTTGATCACACCTCTGACAAAGTCAGAGTGTATCTCCACCAATGCGATGGGAAGCGCTGTAGGTGCCTCACTCTTACGAACTCCACAAAGTTGGACGGTCTCTGCTGTCTCTTGACCGGGTTTGACCAGGTTTCTGGCAACAATGCAATCGTAAGAAAGCCCCGTGTCAAATAAGCAAGAAGTTTGAGAACCGTTCAAAGTAACAGTACCTCGCGTTGAGGGTCTATCCCCAACAGGTTTGGAATCACTGTCAACAATTCCGCCTTGCGAGACTGTCAATAAGCATCCGATGCGTTTCGGCTCGGTGTGCTCGCTCTGATCATATGTCCCGTGCTCAGGGGTTCTCCCTTTGCCACCTTGTCCTTTCTGGCTACGCTGCCATGTAGGGCGGTCGGGTTGATCAGACTGTTTGGGGTGGTTGGGGTACTTGTTCTTGTAGAACTTGGATTTTTTCAGGAGGGGGGTTTTGAGGTCCAGTTTCTCTGTGGTTATTTTGGTTAGAAGCCTGAGAAGATTGCTCTAGGTTATGTTTTCGAAAATGCTCCTCTGTCGGTTTCCGCTTTGTGGCCGGTAGTTCAGCCAGCGCATTGTGATAACGCTCAGACTTTTCCAAAATGTCTTCAAGTTTTTCTGCCCCCTGCTCAGCGAGAAATCTCCGGGTATCAGCAGACAAAGTGTTCTTTATTTGTTCAGTTAGAACAAGTTCCTCAAGACCTTCATAGGTAGAGGGGAGCTGCGAAAGCTCAAGGCACTTTGTTAGATATCCCTTAAGACGAGATGAGAACTGGTGAAAAGTTTCAGAATTCTCTTTCCGCTGTTGCGAAACAGTTGCAAAAACTTGCGAGCGTTCATTTCAAAGCGCTCCAGTAACGCTTTCTTCAACACATCGTAGTCGTCTTGTTGGCTACTTTCCAGCTTAGAATAAACATCATAAGCAGAACCTTTTAGGGCCTGGGAAAGTTTCATATTCCAACGCGACCTCTCTAACCCGTACAGAGTTGCAATTTTCTCAAATTTTTCTAACCATGTGTCAATCTTCTCATTTGGACAAGGAAAAGATTCAAGAGTGAAAGACATAGCATTTAGTTGAAGAGATTGAGTGTTAGCAGGGTCAGTTAAGGAAGAATGAGGAGAAGACTCTCCATTGCTGGAGGTAGAGGCAGCACCACGACTTTGGAACTCTAGAGCTTTAAGAGCCAGCTCATGCTGTCTCTCTCTTTCCTCTGTCTTTCCTCATTTCCTCATGCTGTCTCTCCTTCTCTCGTTCGTCGCCCTGCGAATTTCCATTTCCTCATCCATCTTCTTCTGCTGTAATAGCCGGCTGCTTCCGCTTCCTTCCTCTCCGCTGCTTCTTCTTCTTTTCCTCTTAGTTCTTCTTCTTCTTTCCTCTCTCCGCATCATATCTCTCAAGTTCGTCCCTGACAAAAGCTTTCGCTTCTCTCCTTCCAGTCCCTCCTCTCTCGCTTCGTCCCTGAGGAGTTGTCTAAGCTTTGCCCTCTCGGCCATATTATGTCAGTGACTGAGACACGTGGAGATAGAAAATAGGAAAAAGAATAACCTGGTTCCTACCACTTACGAAAAAAAAAAAACCAAAAATTCAAAAGATGATATCCTTAACCCTGGGATACCTCCTCCAAAGTAAAATCTAACTATCGCTGCTATTATCGGCAATAAAGCACTTAATGCAAAACACGACTACGCCAACTAAATGGTAGTTAAGATTACTTCTGAAAAATAAGTTGCTACAGTGGAAAAGCAAAAGAATATTGCAAAAATTAAAGAGAAAAATAATCCCTTAATTTTTAAAAATCCACTATAAGTTCGCCCCTGAAGTCAGATCGGGTAAGGGAGGGAATTAATCTGGACAAAAAGTCCGAAACACACTCCTTAACTTAGTTCAAACGCCGTTCTGCCTCAGTACCCAGTGAATGTTATACACTCACCACTTTACCAGCATTTAGTATTACAATCAGCAGTTAACATATATCCCGACAAAATCAACCTGTAACCAAAATGTATATTATTCAAAGATGCTGTGGAAAAAAAACTTATTAGTTTGTGTGGTCAGCACGCCCGTAAACAGATCGCTAGTCTAGGGGTAATTATTTAAAGATATAACAACTCACAAGACATCACACTCTTACTCTATATCAGAATATAGAATCTTAAGTTCAAAATCCAGATAGACGAGTCCACGTTTGTCGTACTCGTCTTCCTATTCTAAGTTCAAAGACCGGAAACGAGCCCTCATTTGTCGTAGATTTCCGATAGGAGAATTAAGACTAGGTTTGGTCCCTTCTGAATAGGTTTGAAATAGGTGATAGACTCAGTGAGAGTTAGTGAAAGGTAATAGAATTTCCACACACGTGAGATGATAGATTTGATATAGTGGCTGTCTCTGAAAGCGAAAAGAATTCTTCTCTCTCTCTCACCTATCTTCTACAACAGTTGTTACAGCGTCAGACAGACTACACCAATATACATATTACGTATATTTCTATCACTCACAGGCACGCACATACACGTGACGACAGGTAAACACACAGACGTGGGAAAACTATAACAATGATATATATATTATCTAGAACGAGCTGACCAAACACGATTATTAAGTTCAAGAGCGATTTTATTATCAGGAAAAATCGGCTCACAACATCAAAGAAAGTACATCAAGGAAAATACATATACACATAGTCATAAAAAAATCAAGGAAATGTTGCAAGGATGATAGCCCCGTTATGGTGTTAACTCTAGGTTTAGCCCGGCCCCGTTAAGAAAACAGATGATGGCGCCCGAGTCACAGATACATAGGGTTTGAGTCTAAGAGTTTTTCTTTGTTTTATCTCGTAATTATATGCACAGAGTTTGAAAAAAATCTGATTTAACCTAAGACAAAAACACAAGAACTCTAGCCTTAGCAACAAATTATGCAGATTGAAAAAAAAAAAATTAGGACAGCAACAGGGTGTCAAAGATATAATAGTGAAAATATCACTCAGACCAGCGTACACTCATTCATTCCGCCATGGCTTTTCATACTTGTACTCACGACTTTGCTTGCTGCCTCTTGGAACACATTGATTTTAGATTTTCACACAGACTCAAAAAATGCAGTCTTCTGCCAAGAAGTCCCCAGTTCCAAAAGACGTATTTAACTTGGAGTCTCCGGGAACGACTACTTGGGTATGCAAATTTGTTCAAATGTCTGATTAAGTCACCTAACAATTATTCCAGGCGCGGGAGTTAGCAGAGCACAGTGTCAATAGCGTAGGTTTCTAAAAAATGATGAATGTCAGGTCGGTGCCTTCCCTCAGTATAGGATTCACTTTAGTCACACCACAGATTTGTCCACAAGATATAATCTAGTCGGGAAATGATTGTTAATATTCACGCCACCAGGCAGCAAATTATATAGAGTTTCTGGAAGAAATTAAGTGCTGGCTCCAAGGTCCAGTATTTATCATTACAGTCTTTGAAAACCCGTTATAGGGATATTAGTAAAATTAAGAACACGTGCGTATTCCGTCACCATTCATGAGGCTGGATTCTAGAGTTTATACGTGAGTTTAGAAAAATACACTCGACTGAGTATTAGCAGTTAAATTAAATTTATAAATAGCTACAATTGCCGTTATAAGCTAGAAATTTTAATTTTATTCTGCTTTCCACTGAATGCTTCCCTAGAAAATATAATAGCCTACCACTTTATTTCTCTTCTGCGCTAAAGAAATAGATTAAATGAATTAAGCGATTTAACACTTTAACACTCACAAAATCTATATATCTATCATATTAATTACCTCAACCACAGAATTACAGGTAGTCGCACAACTTAAGAATAAAAATGCTGAAAATATTTCTGGAAGTCTAGAAGTTCGACAAATTGCCGAAACAAACTGAGATCTTCGCTAACAGCTATTCTGTTTTCGAGCGACCTATCTACTGTGGAGTCTATGAGCGAGAATGAAATTAAAGTTTCAAACTTGGCCAATATCTTAAAATCAGACAAAGGGCCCAAACTTATTTCGCCAAGCGAAATTATCTCCCCTACTCCCAACATTTACGTCCGCTTAACGCGTGTCGTAACTGTCACCTACTGACCACGATGTACGCGTGTCAGTTTCAAATCCCAGACAGCCTGACTCCATTGCAGGCAGTTTTCACACTACAGCTGACCATGGCCCAAGTGAGCGCCATGTCAGTTTGGGATTTTCCAGACAAATGTCTGGATACTGACCGGTGCAGATGTAAAGTATCACACCTCACCGGGACTTATGCCGAGAAGAAGCTCGCGCGCTCGGTGAGAATGTAGACGATTTGCTACGTCCTATGTTCAGCGAACCGACTTATCACGCCTTCTGACGCCCTGCAGCCCTGACATCTACGTAATATCGTCCTAGCGCGATTCTCAGTTTTGAGAAAGAAACAGGTAAAGTTTGCGAATTATATGAAAATAATATTCGCAAAACGAATGGATGAAAAATATACAGGAAAAATGAAATACAGAGATACTAAAAGAGAGAATTTGGGTGAACGAATAGGAAGAAAATGTAGGAAATTAAATGAATATAAACCCTACGTGACAATGAACACGGCACGCTATGTAACCATGTATGAAATGAAAATTAGCACAGCCTGTAGCGTTCATGACATTCCACCGGCTATTTAAAAATACGCAGCACGGACAAATTTAGAACATATTTTGTCATGAAAGAACCCTTATCAGCGTTTTCAATGTCTTGTTCTTCATTAATTTTGAATCTTTTCTCTCTCTCTCTCTCTCTCTCTCTCTCTCTCTCTCTCTCTCTCTCTCTCTCTCTCTCTCTCTCTCTCTCTCTCTGAACTCTCATTTTATTTGATAGTTATAACATTGCATTACTTGAAGTTAAGTTGTAACATGTATGTGAGAATAAATGAGTACAGTATAAAATATGAGAGGAAGACTGGGCAGAAGATTAGATGGGCCTGCGCGCCAAAATGGGCCTGCGAGCCCATTTCTCAACTATTTGAAAATAAAGTTCGTTTGTTTATTCTTCTTTCTGTCTGTCTTTTTCTTCGTATATCTTCTTCAGCTTCTTCTTTCGTCTTTTTCGTTTTCAGCTTCTTTTTTTCTTCCTATTTTCTTATTCTTTCATTTTCTTCTTCTGCTTCATCTTTTTTTTCTTTTTTTCCTTCTTTCATTATATTTTTTCTTCTATCTTTTCTCTCTTCCTTCGTCCGCTTCTTCTTTCTTTCTTTTTGTCTGCATGTCTTTATTTTTTCTTCCTTATCATCTCTTATTCTTTCTTCTTCGTTCTTCTTTTTTCCATCTTCTTCTTTGTCAGCATCTAGTGCCATGCCGATTGGCGTAGGCCAGCAGGGGTCGGCAACCCAGGACCTTTTGGAATCTACTGTAGTAACACTGAGCCATCTATTATATATATATATATATATATATATATATATATATATATATATATATATATATATATATATATATATATATATATATATATATATATATATATATATATATATATATATATATATATATATACTTACTTACTTAGTCGTTCCCCTTCTACCGTGAGGTGTAGAGGTTTGGAAGAGAGAGCCCCAGACTATCCTATCGGCTGTCTTCCTCCTGGCCTGGTTCCATTCTCGTCCTCGGTCCTTCAAAGATTGTCTAATGTTGTCCTCCCAGCGGACTCTGGGTCGTCCTGGGGGTCTGGATCCCTGGCTCTTTGTTTCCCATGCTTGTCGTGGTAGTCGATCTTCTCCCATTCTGCAGACATGGCCAAACCATCTTAGTTGGGACTGTTCTACTTGGGTCTGCAGGGGGTGGGATTTTAGACCTTGACGTATCGTCTGGTTGCGGACCATGTCTCTTCTTGTTACTTCAACCAACTTCCTCAGATACCTCATTTCTGAGGTTTGGATCTGGCTTTTGTGGGTTGTAGTCATTGCCCATGACTCGCATCCATATGTCAAGACTGGGACATAGGTGGAACGGTATACAGCCATCTTCGTTTTCTTACCAACCTCTCTCTTGCTGAGGAATCCTCGATTTATGGCCTGAAAAAGTCTCCCAGCTGCTGCTTTTCGAGACTACACACATGCATATATGTGAACCTTACAAAGAAAAGATGGCGTTCCTACCTCATGCAGTTCACAAATAAATTTTTGTAGCCCCCTCGAAAGTTTTCATTGGAAATGCGATAAAAGTACCTATGATCCCGGGAACATCGCGATCATAAATGCCGGTGGGACAGGTCTAGTCTGACATTTCCCTAGTTTAAAAAAGTCGTTCTTGTCTTTCCCTCCAAACCCACCATCCTTTAAGCCCGCAGTCGCCGAAAGATCTACCAAATCACCAACTGGGATCTACCAGTAGATCTGGGTCGCTAGCTTGCCGACCCCTGCCTTGGTGTAGGCGATCATGCACAACTCCCAGCTCTTTGTGTTTTTGATCGGTATGGCTGTCGGCTTATCCTAAGCCTAATATTAAACTGTTCAGTATACTTTCTTTTGCCATATTTTATTTCTTTTTCCGTGAGATTTTTCATATTGTAGCAATATTTTCTTATAACTTGGTTTTTTTTTTTTTTTTGTTTTTTTTTTTTTTGTGAATTGCTAGAAGAGGCCGTAAACGCTTTGAGCAGCGGCGCAAAAGACGAGAGGCCCAGCGAACAGAGCAGAATCGATCAGCTGTCTGTGTAGACAGCAGAAATGCTACCCAAACTGCAACAAATAAGGTATAACTATGGTCGTTGTTTAGTTGACTGATCCAGCAGAAGTCCTTTTTTTTTTTTTTTAGCATGAAAATGTCACCAATGCGGAACTGAAGAAAAGATTCAAAGAAGTACCCGAGGAGCATGAGGTCAGGAGACCTAACTGAGATTGGATAGTTACCGGGACCCAAAGACGCAACAATAGAGAATGCAGTCAGCGACACATAGCTTGACTGCTTGCGTCAGAGTCAGCGAACCAGAGCTGACCAAGACCCTACGCCACCTCCAAGTGGTGGTCCTGGAAACAGGCTGCATCACTGCAGTCTGGCTGAAAGAGTAGGGATCGAAGAGGGAAGGCTAACCCGGTCCCAAAAATGCCGTGCGGAAGTCGGATGTGTCGGCCGAAAGGCGCAAATATCGCAGCTTCGCTGTAAACGGACACAACGCAACCAACGTCCTTTTCAGGACGAACGAGGAAGAAGAGGGATAGTTACCTACACGTGGTGGGTGATGAAGCCGCCAGTCAATAGCATGACTAGTCACTCCTTATTCTGGAATCTCCAGGATAATGAAATAAGTGAGACAGAAAAACAAAAAAACACCTAAAATGGAATTTGAGATAGCCATGAAAGCAAAACAGATGACCTTTACCCTCCCATGAAAGCAAAACAGATGACCTTTACCCTCCCATGAAAGCAAAACAGATGACCTTTACCCTCCATTCAAGGTCTTTCCTTGTCTTCTTTATGCCTTTTATGTTTCTCCCCAGTGCCCCCCTCTCTATGCACCCTTCAGTCTCCTACTCCTGAAACTCCAGAACAAGGACGCCCCCATAATGACGTCAACAGGTCTGGTCAACGATTATCCTACACAATGCCAGCGCCTGCTGTCACCTCCTCCTACAGTGGCATCTGTCTGGTTTCTATTATGAGTTCTACGTTGATGGGATCCTGTCACACCATTTCAGTCCTTCAGTCCTTTGCAAACACTAACCCACGAAAGTGTGTAACATTTTGATTGTCACTTTCGTTGTTCTCCAGTTTTTAGAGCCATACTTTTTTAGACTGCCTTGACACTTGAGTTAAAGATTCTTATTTTTATGTTGGACAATGTCATTTGATTTCCATATAATTTCCTACACACTGAAAGCTGCCTTTGCCTTTTGTGTTTTAATATCACTGTCTGCTCCTCCAACTTAGTCTGTGTTACTGCCAAAATACTATATGAGTCAACATCTTGTAAGGATGTTTCTTGAAGTGTCACGTTGCTGTTCCTCTTCTACCGTGAAGTGTAGAGGTTTGGAAGAGAGAGAGCGCCATACTTCCCTATCGGCTGTCTTCCTCCTGGCCTGGTTCCATTCTTGCTGTTATTTACTACATTTATTCTCATAATCGTTTTCTTTTAAAAAAGAAACGATTGGTTGACCTAAGGTGAAGTGTGACGTAGGGTGAGTGTCTGTTGTGGAAGGAATTAAGGCTGGCCTGTATTACCTTTCCACGTAGGTCTCGGGGTCTGGGATGAGACAATGAAAGGACTACTGGTTCCTCTGGCATGTCGTACTAGGTCACTAGTATGAGGTTGTGTATAAGGCTGTGTATGAGGTTGTGTATGAGGTTGTGTATGAGGCTGGCAGCAAGCATCAAACAAACTGCCACATAAACCACCACCGCAAGAGCATGTGACTGCTTGGTGCAGGCTTCCAGCAAGTGGACCAGCTACAGTGGTGACTCCATGCTTTGTAAAGGGTGCAAAAGATGATGATGTTGGCGATTATGATGATGATGACGATGATGATGATGATGATAATGACGACGATGACATTGATGATGATGACAACGACGATGATGATGACGATGATGCATTACTATGGAAAGTCACTGGCAAATGAGGCAATGGGAACATTATGATAGGAGCCCAGGTATACCACCACTGTTTTTTTTTTTCAGCAGCCTTCAGCTCCCGAGGACCATAGGCCATCAACCAACACAGGCCAAGTCCTCCTGTTCCATGCCATCAGGTCAAGATCTTGCCACGTCTCTCTCATCATTGTCATTTCTGTCTCTAGCTCTCTTCTCCATGTGTTATTTGGTCTACCTGTACTTCTCTTACTCTGAGCATTCCAGAGCTAGGACTGCCTGTTAATCCTATCAACAGGTTTCCTTAGTGTGTGCCCTATCAATTGCCTTCCTCTTCTTCTCATCTCTTATTCCACTGGTGCTTTTCTGGGTCTTGTCATCAGTTCTTAATTAGTGATTTTCTCATACTATTTCAATCCTTCTGCTCTACACAAACACCCATTTATGAGTCTACAACTACTGGGTTGTTGTTGTTGTTTTTGTTGTTCTCCATGTTTGTTTTTTGTGGTGCTTGTATACAAATACTAATGTGTCTTACATGTATAGATCTTGTACTGTACATAAAGGTTAAACAGTTCAGACCTTGTGCCAACTAATAGTTTGCTTAACTCTTTCAACAGGAATCAGAGATGAAAAATGAGAGCATCCAACCAAACTCAGCACCGAAGCAGCTACGTCAGATCATGTTGCAAGATTCTTCATCACCCCCAGTTCATCAACCTTCTCATGGAAATTTCAGTGAATTTCCCCAGCAGCTTCAGCATTCAGAAGTGAAGATTAATCCAAATGGAAATCGATCTGAGCTCAGAGGCAGACTGGCTGCATCGTCTGTTTATGACAACTTCAAAAATTCAGAACCCTCTCATTTCATTGACAGTGGAGCTTTTCATAAAAACATAGGAACCACAGCTGCTGCACCTTCAGAGAACATTGAGATGAGAGTAATGTCTGAGTCTAAAAAAGAAAATACCACAGTAGACCACACAGATAAAGACCATGCTGATGTGAGCTTAACTAATGGCATTAGACCCACTGACCTAGTGGATCAGCCCCTGTCACCACCACCAAAATCATCAGAGCCTTCTCCACCATTTTCACCCTACACATATTTCAGTGAGACCAGGCCACTGCCCATAGGATCTTCTGTAGGATCTCCATTTGAACCATTAGCACCATCTCTGGTTTCTCCATCACAAGATCCAACTCAGAGATTTACCAATAATATCTTTTCTTTGAATGAAAATGATACTGCTGTCCAACCTCTGTTACCAAATCATAATAAGCATTTACCCATGCATCATTATGTCCAGCCTCAGCGTCCATTTGAATCAAAGAGCGACAAGGACCTCTCTCAATACCTACCACTGGGCAGCAAGCGACAGGGCTCATATGACGTTCACGGATATAAAAATGACATTAAAGAAAACAATCGTTTGCTAACAGACCTTTCAAAACTATCTCACTCCAATACATTTCCAAAGTCCAAAGTGAATGGCTTGTCATCAGATACATTTTCTGAGAGCGATGAGGAGGATGCTTCAGAAGTTCCCTATGAAAAACAGTTAGATCTATATATTAGTGAAGACGATTTAGATCTATCGAATGAGAATTTGGTTAGCAGTTCATTTAGTAGTATGAATACTCCATCAAGACATGCAAGTCGTGAGGAACGAGGCATTGGAGCCCTTTCAAATTCAGGCCTGTCCAGGCCAGGGATTCGCAAGCACCAAAGTGAGGAAGGATCTGGATACAAGTTTGCCAACAAGAGCCATGCATTTCTGCAAGACAATGCCCGAAGCCACTCTCTTGACAATCCTCCAGGTAGAGCAGATGTGAATCCAGATCCAAAGCGACTGAACAGCACTGTCGCAGGTAGCCCAGAGGTGGAGACTTATGATAACATAGTTCAGCAACTCCCCCACCTTCCCAACCACACATATGCTTATGATCCAAATGATGATTCAGCGCCCTGGGATAGAGAAATAAACAGAACAGACAACCGTTCTAGTCTCACAGAAGATGATAAAGACAGAATACATCGACTGAAAGATGTTTTGCCAGATCAACAAGCCATCCCTATTTGAATAACCACAAGCAATGGCTGAAAGGAGTAACATCTAAACACAGTTCTGGATCTTCCTACCTGATATTCTGTCCGGCATACACCACGTTATTAAATATTGAACAGTAACCTTAGTTTTTCATTTGCAGAAATCTGTTTAGCAGTAGTGAGCATTATAAAATGTGATGTAAAATTTCAGACAGTAGCTATCAGCTGTATTCATTCATTTATTAATTTATTTATTCTTTCATTTATTCATTCATTTATTTATTTATTCTTTCATTCATTCATTACCGTTTAACTCCCCGAAGAGCATAGGCCTTTAGCAAACTTTGCATTATTAACTAGCAAAAGTCTGTCAAAGATAATGGGAAAAAATCAATCACGTAAATGTTTTAAAATGTATTTTGTGTGTTTTTGATAAGGAGTTAACTTGCATTGGATAGCAGCATTAATGTACTGCTGTATGTTCTTGTTTTTATCTCTACCTTCTCATTTCAATAGATCCTCTTAATTTTATGTGGAGGTATTTACGGTTGTCTGTAAAACATTTATCAAATATGCCAAAACTTTTTTATAAAATATAACTTTTTGATTTTGGTGGTACATTAGAAAGTGGAACAGTTAGTGTTTAAAGGGTGCTATTATGAAATATTTCTCCAAAACATTAGTGTAATATGTTTTATTTAGAATACTTAAGCTCTCCACTACATTAGTGGAATGTTTTTTTTTTTAAATGCTTAATCTCTGAGCTTGGAGGGTTAAGTATCATAACTAGTAGAAAAAGAAAACTACTGCGTTCCATCAGCAACATGTATTCAACATGGGAAGCAAATGAGAAGATGGAATCTGATAGGGGAAATAAGTTATGCATATACATTTGGTGTACTTCATAGGTGGCCTTAAAATCTGTAACCTTGTATATGAATATGACCCAAATGTACTATGAGACATACTCTCATTTGTATGTAGTTTCCTGGGGTTTCAGGAGACAAAGAAAGAATGGGCCTACTGTTCGCTATAATGAGTGTTATAAGAGGTGACTAACATGAGGTTGTAAATGGGGTTGCAACCTCATCATATTTAACAAGTAGCTACAGAAGCCACCAGTGCCAGCAGTGAAGTAGGCTTTGCTCTAGGGGACCATCTGCAGTGGTAGCTGTATGAGGAACAAAACTGGAAATGAGAGAAATATGTGAATATTCATTGTTTAACAGAATGGAATAAAGTTTTGGTAACTCTGAAGATTTTCTTGAATTTCTCAAACTCTCAGTATGGGCGAGTAAACAGCTTTACAGTTGCTAAAAACTGAGTCATGGCACCTCAGATTAGCATAAACAGAACTCACTAAGTCAGAACTTACTGTAAGTGAATATACACTGGCATTTAAAAACTACCTAATTAATTAATATATAACTAAATAAATTAGTACATGTATTAATATATGAATTCACTTTAAGTGAATTAAAATGTATATGAACACAGGAGCACAGAAGTGGCAGTATGTATATTGTGTGGTTAAGGGATAGTGCATCTGTACTTAAATTATTAATACATTTAAAAAATTGTTTTTTAACAAACTGCCTGATCTGTGATGGATGTCTGGTTATCACAATAAAGAACCATAACTTTGATGACCTTTACCTAACACTTCTGTCAAATGAAGTTGTACTGACTTTTTTGAGTGGCCATCATTGACATTAGTCATGTTCATACAACAATTCAATAATGAAGTAATTGCTGTAATGTTGTCATTATTATGTGTTGGGTCAAGATGAATAAGTTATTTTTTTGAACTGCTTTGTTGCTGTACAATATATAATGAGTAAATTGATTATAATGCTGTCTTTGTCCAGGATGGGAAATGAATCAGTTGTTGAGGAACTACATTCTTGATTTTTAGATAGGAAATGAATGAATTGTTGATGATTTGCTTTCTTTTATTAGAATAAATATTATATCAACAGTAGAGGAATAGCTTTCTTTGTTTGGGATGGAGAATGAATCATTTGTTGTAGAATTGATTAGTTAGGTTAAGTTGGATAATAAATGACTTGCGGTTAAACTGCTGTGTTGATTACCTGGCATATTATGATGATCAGAAATATGTGGTTAAAATGAATTTTTAAAATTTAAATATTTGGATGTTTCAGATGTTGTAAACACTAGAACAGTCAATCAAAACCTTCAGTCCCCCCCCCCCCCCCCCCCCACCCCCCCCCCAAGCAGCAAGCAAACCTATACCAAGTCCTATTGTCACATGACATCAGCTGTCACATGTCATCAGCTGTCACATGTCATCAGCTCAAGGTCTTTACATGTCTCGCTCATCCTTTTTCATTTCTGTCTCCAGTTCTCTTCTCCGTGTGTTCTTCAGTCTACCTCTATCTCTCTTACACCAAGGTTTCCAAAACAAGGACAGGTTTACTCAGTGTATTCCAGTCGGAGTCCATTGTCAGCATCTTCTTCTCATTCCTTATTCCAGGAAGGGCAGAATATTAGATGGGCCTGTGTGCCCAATTATTAACCCTTTGAAAATAAACTTCGTAACATCATTCCACTGGCATTTGTCTGGTTCTTGTCATCAGTTCCACATTAGCAGTCTTGTCATACATTTAAGACTTTCTATTCTAAATAAGCACCCATTTATGGAACTCTGTATTTTCTTGTTTGTTGTTTTTGTTATTCTCTCCATGTCTCAGTGCCACGTAATAGGATTAACTTGACATTTGAGTCGAAGATTCTGATTTTTGTGCTGGTTCTTGTCATTACTTCCATATTAGTTATAACGTTCTACATAATGACTATCATTAATAACCAATTCAGACACGTGGAGCAGAATCAGACAACAAAAAATATGGCTAGATTTCTTTTGATTTCCATAAATTTCCTAATACAGTATTTTGGCATTTCAAATGTTTTAAAATCTAGAACAATGTTTAAAGAATAAAATTTTTCTTTTATATTTTGTGCTGCGTGTGTATGTTTTCTGTTTAGGAATAGGTCTCTGAACATTTTTATTTTTCCCCCTGGATGTACCATATTTGCAAGCACAATCATAATCTTGTACAGTTGTAACAATAGTTTGAAGAGTTATTGTAACCCAATATTCAGCACACATTCTATTGCAATTTTTGTGCTGAAAAATATGGTTGTTCTTTCAAATCAAACCATTTTATCAAATCTGTTATATATAAAGTGGTGGTTTTTGAAGAATTATTAAGCAACATTACAAAGTAACGCTTGTATAATTTTAAAAGTTTTCCTGCTAACGCTTTCACCTGTGCAAGTCTCTTTGAACATCCTGTCTTGTGATACCAACATATCATTATCTCAAAACACCAGCGTACACTTGACTTTGTCAAAAATTATCGCACATGTTGATGGTGAACTTTAAATATGAAAGGTGTTATTATCTTACAGTAGAACTTGTGAGTACCTTTCAGACTTAATTCTTACCTTGTGATGAATTTTGTACCTATGTGTGTGTTGTATTCTTTTTAGGACTTTACAATTTTGGTCACTGGCTATATCTGTGATTTTTCTGTATAGAATAAATTAAAAATTATGATCTTAAAATGTTGTGAAATGTATTTTTACTGCTCTTTAAATGTCACGGATTTAATAAGCTCTCTAGTAGTTTGAAACGTTTTAAAATTTAATAAAGCATTTATTTTTTATTTTTAATAATACAAATGTCAATTTTTAATTAGTAAAGCTGGCTAATTTCATGGACGCAGACAAGAAAAAAGTGCTGATAAATAGTATATTCTTAGAAACTCTTTGTAGTGTTAAACTTGGTCCCAGACAGAGCACAGGATAGGAAAATCAGATGACATCAGATGTTTAAAAAGTCATTAATATTACCATGAGATACAGCATGAGAAATGATGACTTCAGAAATATTGTAGGAACTAAGAACTAATTCCTGCATCGAGTTTATAGAGTGGCAGAAAGTTAAGTGGTTTGGTCATCTCACGAAAATGAAGCCAGATCAACTACCATTATGCAACTACAGCAGTAGAAGATTTGTAGGGCATATAAAGAACAAGAAGCAAATGGATAGACAACATCACAGAAATCCTACAAAAACACAAGCTCACTGCAGCCGTTGCGACATGCTCCAGAATAAAAACTTCAGCTCCCAACTACATATTATGGCACGAGTGGATGCAAAAAAGCAAGTAAGTAAAAGCTGGATGGGAAAGTTAAACTAGCATAAATGCATTATATCAGGTAGAACACTTTTTAATTAGAGTAAAAGGAATTCGCAGCCAGTGGAGTAATCCCAGAATTAAACTGTGTTGCTAGTCAACCGTGACAGTTCTCTTCTTATTCCTTATGTAACAGTCAGTGTACTAGTGTTTTTGACATTTTGTGCTGGTGCTATTTGTGCCATCACAAAAATGGGAGACATTAACTTTGGGTTTTAATTACCAAAATATGTAAATTCAAATCATGCATTTTTTCTGGGTTGTACCTCGTGTTTGCCTGATTTTTGTTGTTATTGTTGCTATTTTTAAAATTTAAAGCACAAACTACAGTAATCTGCTATGACAGATAAATCTACAAAATATCAAAAATGCAGTTTCTATTTCTCATGCCATTTAGTTTTTTGTATTGTTAGCTGAAAGTTGAAAATGTTTTTAAGATAATTCTTGTGTTTGTTCATCCATGGACAGTGCAACTGAAAGTATTGTTTGGATACTTTGTCTAGTAGTTATTAAGAAGACACTTTGTCTAGTAGTTATTAAGAAGATACTTTGTCTAGTAGTTAGTTGTTTGGACATTTTGTCTAAAAGTTGTTGTGAAGATACTTTCTCTAGTAGTTGTTGTGACACATTATTAAGTTATATTTTAAGTGTGCGCTCCGCAGTCATGTAAAAATACAGTAGCTATATAAATAAATAAATAAATAAATATATATATATATATATATATATATATATATATATATATATATATATATATCTATATATTTTTATATGTATGTATTTATTTATATCTATATATATATATATATATATATATATATATTTATTTATATATATATATATATATATATATATATATATATATATATATATATATATATATATATATATATATATATATATATATATATATATATATATATATATATATATATATATATATATATATATATATATATATATATATATATATATATATATATTTATTTATATATATATATATATAAATAAATATATATATATATATATTATATATATATATATATATATATATATATATATATATATATATATATATATATATATATATATATATATATATATATATATATATATATATATATATATATATATATATTAATATTAACACTGCCCAGATTTATGTATATTTTTTAAACTGTTGAAAATATTTTATTAATTTACTATGGAGAAGAGCAGCAACCACACTTTTGTGCAGACCACAATTATAAACAACAACCAAACCATCATGCAGACCACGTTTACAAACAGAAGTTTAGTGTAATAGTAGTTTTTGGGACATTTTCTCTAGATGTTGAAATACTTTTTCTGGCAGTAAAGAACTAATTCTAGATGTCCGTAATTATGTCTATGAAATAAATAAATAAAGATTGTGCGTGAGAGAGTGTGTTCCTTCATAATCCCCTGATTTCAGTTTCTGAGTGTCTTGAATTTAGAATAAGTCCAGTCTATATGTAACTTTTATCTCTTCCACATGTTCTACTTCTTGCAAAACAAATTATTTTACCACATTTTAACTTCGTTTGGAAGAAAAGACCATTTTCTATCTTACACAGGTCGCCAATATAATAAATTTTATTCACTTAGCTTGTTTTTACTGGGAATGAAGTGAGAAGCATATTTAAACCTTGGAACACACCACTTCTGAGCACCAGCGGGACAGAGCTAGTCCAAAATTTACCTAAGTTAAAAATTCTTTTTTTTTCCCTCTGTCACATAGAAATATACCAAATTATGCATTGGGATGTACAGGTAGATCAAGATCGACCGGTTGCTGACCCCTGATATAGACATCGCAGATGACCTGGCTCTTAGACCCAAAACCATAACCAGATGCTAGACAAAGTGAGAATACTGGAAGAAAGGTCGCAGCGATTGGATTTGAAAATAAGCAGAGGCAGGACAAAAATTTGGAGAATAAATGTGTCATCCATGCAAGATGCAGAATCATACAGCAGCAATATAGACACAGTTGAAGGTGCAGATGATGATATTAAAATAAGAATATGAAAGGCAGAGGAGCTCACACTCAACTTAAAATATATGGAATGTATAGTCTGTAAACAGGGATCTAGACCTCCAGGATGACCTAGAGTTCTCTGGGAGGACAACATCAGACAATCCCTGAAGAACTGAGAACTGGACTGGAACCAGACCATAAAAAAGACAGCTAATAGGCTAGCATGGTACTCTCTCTGATTAACTTCTGCACTTCAAGGTAGAAGAGGAATGACTAAGTAAGTAAAGAATATATAGTTGTTAGATTGTTTTTTCTTGCAATCATAATTGTATTTTAAAACTAACCACATCTTTGCAATTATTTGAGTGACTTCTGTTAATAAACTTTGGCTTTTTCACTTCAGCTAACTTGTGGCTGGCCATCATTAGCCCAGGTCAACATGGGGATCTGGTAGAATCATGGCAGTATTTGATCATTAGCATTTCCCTCTTTTATTTCGTATGGAGCACAGAGCTACCACTGCAGCTGGCACCCTTCCAAGAAGACTTCACCGAAGTATTCAAGTGTTCTTGCAGTGTTGTTTACTATGGACAATTATTTTACATGTTGAGGGTGTCAGTCCCATGCAAAACTTCACAATGTTCACCTTCTACCTGCCTCAGGCAGTGGTGGTCATGCACAACTTCACAATGTTCACCTCCTACCTGCCTCAGGCAGTGGGGGTCATGCACAACCTCACAATGTTCACCTTCAACCTGCCTCAGGCACAGGTGGTCATATTCTTTCTTTGTTTCCTCAGAGACTCCATAGAATCTTCATGGGGTTATGCAGTAAAGCAAACTTTCTCAATGCAGTTTAGTTATAATTTTCTAAAACTATCACAACAGCTTTCTTTGTTGCTGTAAACAAATTCAGTCTCACTACCTTTCTGTTTGTAAACGTGGTCTGCATGATGGTTTGGTTGTTGTTTATAATTGTGGTCTGCACAAAAATGTGGTTGCTGCTCTTTTCCATAGTAAATTAATAAAATATTTGCAACAGTTTAAAAAATATACATAAATCTGGGCAGTGTTAATATGTATATATATATATATATATATATATATATAGATATATATATATATATATATATATATATATATATATATATATATATATATATATATATATATATATAGCTACTGTATTTTTACACGACTGTGGAGCGCACACTTAAAATATAAATTAATAATGTTAACTTCTTTCAGCAGTTAACTTTTGTAAATCTGATGATATTAATCTTATTTTCTTAGATGTTAATTTGATTATAAATTAATGAATAATTTAACTTAGAAAATCAATATAATATCTAAATAATCTTTATGATGTAACATTCGACAGAGTAGATGTCAAAGAAAACAACTGTTGTAATGCAATCACTCTGTCCCTTATTTTATGAAGTTTTTCGTATGAACCTACACAAAGTATTAGCATTTAAAACTAAGCATGAATGAACCATAACTGAACTTTGACCGGGACACTCTTCCAGTGGTTTACAATCAAGTGATGGCACTAGCATCCTGAAAATATCTGTAGTGTTCATTAATAAAGTTGTGTTCTAAGTTCATTTCTTATTCTCATTATTTTTTGCATACTTGTGTACCTTTGTCAATAATAATTTTCATACATGAAGCTGTTAGACCTTATGATTATGCACAAAAGTAAACCAAAGTGTTTTGTTAAGTATGAAAGTGGATTAGTTCGTTGTTGAAGTTTATGTTAAACATGAATAATAATTTCATAATTGAATGCCTGTGATAAGCATGAAAAATAATGTCATTGTTGCAGTTCTGTATTAAGTATCAGTGTGAAACATTTGAAAGTTGACAAATAGTGATGCATATGAAAAATCATTGCTTTGATGGAATGTAATGTTAAGCACATAAGGTCATATAATTGTTGTTGGGTGATGTTAAGCATGTAAAATCATCTTCACTATTAGAAAGTTAAGTTGAGCATGTAAAGTTATTGTTGGAGTTTATGTTTAGCTCATAAGATCATGTCACTGTTGGAGGTTATGTTGAGCATTTAGATCATTTCATTGTTGTAGTTTTGACTTGTGTTAAAAAAGACACTTTAATGTTGGAGGTTTGTGATAATTGTGAAAAGTCACTTAATTGTTGGAACTTTGTGGTTATTATGAAAATTAATCATCTCATTGTTGTAAGTTTTGTCTTAACTATGAAAATACATAATTTCGTTGTTGGATTTTTTGTTGTTGAAATTGTACCATCATAAAAATATCTGTCGTTCATATTCCTCACATATACTGTCACAGAAAAAATGTGAATTATATTCCGGTAAGAAAAATGGTACATAATTATGTTGTGTATTGAAATAATGAATATTTATTTTTAATTTAGAGAGCTTGGTGTATATCCGTTTTAGGCTAAAAAATATAAGCGATACTAAGGCATAATAAATTTTTCACACAGAAGCCAGTTATACAGGGTCGTTAAGAAGTCATTCCTTATTTTTAAATTGTTGTTTCTTCAGTGCTATCTAATTGATTTATATGAAACAAACGTCAGAATAAAAAGAAATAAGTGCCATTTTTTTTAAATATATAATGCTATGTCACAATAACATTTAAATTCTGCGTAATATCTATGCTCTTCAACATATAATGTGAGCGATTGAAAAGAAGCAGCTTTATCCACCAGGCCAAACGATTTCGTAGACAAACCTCAGACCTGCCTGAAGTTAACAGCCCCCTAAAGTCTGTGCCAGAACAAACCCCTTGGAGAGAGGAGCCTGGACTACAGTACACATCCAGACAAAAGTGAAAGGAATATTCAACAGGGATGAACAGAACAGCATGCAACGTAGGACAGTCACTCTCAGTTTCCTGGATGATGAATACCCACAGGACCTCTGGGTCTGAGTATACACGGATGGGTCAGCACAGAATGCAGTAAAGAATGGAGGAGCAGGAGTGTACATAGAATACCCAAACAACACTAGGGATACGGTCAGAGTACCAACGGGGAAATTCTGTAACAACTATGATGCAGAAATCCAGGCAATCAAGGTGGCAACTGAGAAATTGTTGAACATCAATCTCGGTCCACAGCCTGTAGTATTCCTGACAGATGCTAGATCAGCACTCCAAGCACTTCAGTCCAGAAAATTGCTAGGTATACAAGCACTACTTTCTGAACTGTGCAACCAGCGCAGGGTCGCCATGCAGTGGATACCGTCTCATTGTGGAATACCAGGAAATGAGAGTGCGGACAGACTGGCTAAAGAAGGTGTTGCAGACGAGCAACCGGATGTACCAGTTACATACCATCAGAAGAAAAAGATGATCAAATCAATTAGAAAGCCACAACACCAACACATGATGACTACCAAGCTATGAATAAATCAGAACAAATTGTCATTCTGCGCCTCAGAACAGGACACAACTGACTCCGCAACCACATATATACAAAATTCAAGATTGGCAATTCAGCCATGTGTACATGCACCCCAGACTGCGGAGCACATACTTCAAGATTGCCCTGAATATGATATATTGAGGCAAACCCACTGGCCCAGAGAAACAACACTGGAAGCAAAACTATACAGACCTCTGTATGAACTACAAAAGACAGTGAAGTTTATACAAGAAACAACATTGCAGATATAGACAATATATTTCAAGCAAACGAAAGAAGAAGAAGAAGAACATATAATGTCATAGCAGGTAGCACATTTTTCTGACTCTTGAAACATCAGTTTAATGACAATTTTAGATTTTTTTTTAAATCTTATTTTTCAGGGAATACATAATACAACGTATTTGGGAAATTGCAGTTATTGCTCCTTCTTTTGACATTTTTTTCATGTATTTGCAATAGATACGTATGAGGTTATGAACATTTGCAAATAAGAAGTGACCTTTTCAATCACCCTGTACGTCTTATATGTTGTAAATATTCTCACTGCCATTTAAACAATAGATTGCAGGGGGTGTTTTTTTGTTTGTTTTACAGTGGTTGTTAACTTTTCTTTTAGGGTATACCTAAAATAACTTTGAGAGTAAATACGCTTATTTTTTTATTTCGTATATATTAAATATTTGCAGTATATTTTTATTATTAAAAAACGGTACATATTTACGTGTACAATAAAACAAGAACATGAGAGGTAAAGCAATTCTTCTTGCAACATCGCTTTTATTCCATGTATGCTTTAATTCAAACATATAACATTCGTTGAGATTCATATGTTAATTTATGTTTATGCTGTTAAGTGTAATGTAATTACTATTTATCTGCTTAAAATTAATTACTGCATTATTTATTGATAAAAATAAAAATATTTGTAATGACATATATGTACCTGATTTATTTATAATTAAAATCTTTTTTTTAATTTGCACATTATCCATCACTTATGTATTTCATATCACATTTTAAGAATACGTTCACCGTGAAGTTGTTATGAACTTACATTCCATTGTATATACTTGTGAATATTTTGTTTTTTTTGACACTGATCAAATAACTAGAGATCAGGAGTAGTAATTGCTTATGTGTTGTAAATAAGCTTCTAGAGTAGTTATGCAAGACCAAAGGGAAAATCCTACATTCAGTTGAATTGACTGGATAAGTTACTCAAGAAAAATGGAATGCTGAATTTATTTTACATCTAGTTACTTCTAAGTTCAAGGTCACATTTTAGATCTGTTGTGGGTTGTTTTCTCTTTGTTTATTTTATTATTATTTTGTATTTTTCACTACGACAAGGACAAATTGTGTGTGATACACAATGGATAGTGTATCTATGTTTAAACAAAAATGTTAGTCCCAGATTACGTTTGCTGAGTGTGAATAGAACAATGAATAAGGATTTCTTCCATACCAAACTGTGAAACCCCTGAGCTGTCCACAGCGGTTTTGGGTTTCCTAATAAGACATTTACATTTGCCTACAAACAGCTGCTTGCAATGTTTTTTACCTAAACAAGCAGTTTTTGTGTGTGTGCAAAATCTGCATTTTTAATGTCTATTTCAGTTACATTGGTTGTAGGTATTGCCTGTCATTTGTTTTGTATTTACACCTCATCTATCAGCTAATATATTAATGTACAATTTTATGCATAAATGTTATGTTCGCAATGTCAGTGATAAGAAATCTTGGCTTGGATAATTAATTTAAATTCAGCAGTAGATGATTTATAGACGTTTGTAAAAAGGCTTTTGGAGTTGTATGCTTGTAGTCTCTTGTAAATTTGTCCATTTAAAGGAATGAGAAATATGTATTTGCCACATTGTGTTTTTTTAAACATTACTGCCATTAGATTCAGTGAAAATTGACAAAGTGAGGTTGGACTCTGATATAGATATAGCCCTTCTAAAGTTGGGGCTAGACGGCCTTTAGGCTTAGTCATAAAATCCACAAAGGGGCTCAAAAATAGTTTCAGTGTTACCTCTAATATTTCTTAATGTATAAAAATGTGTCAGTAGCCTTTAAAAACTCTAAGGTGCAAAGGCCTCTGAGATAGCCTGGCTGCAGGACTATCCTTTGGAAGTACTTTTTCAAATTAGTGAATGTTCCTTGGATATACTTTCTCAAATTAGTAATACTTTCTCATATTACTGACTGGTCTCTGGAAATACTATCTCAGAATAGTAACTATTCCCTGAAAATACTTTCTCAAAGTGTTGACTGTTTTCTGAAAATAGTTTCTTAAAGTAGAGACTGTTCTTTGGATATACATTCTAAAGTAGTAACTGTCCCTGAATATACTTTTTTCAAAGTGTTGACTGTTTTCTGAAAATATTTTCTTAATGTAGTGAGTGTTCTTTGGAAAAACGTTCTCAAAGTAGTAACTGTTTTCTGCAAATACTTTCTCAGAGTAGCGACTGTTCTCTGGAAATACTTTTTCAAAGTAGTGGCTGTTTTCTGGAAATGCTTTCCCATTGTAGTTTTTGTCCAAAGTTTTAAATCAGACCGTGCCATTGAGCAAAACATGCATGTGTTTCCTGATGCAGATTTAAGGTCTGCAGACATATAAGAGTTCTCAGATAATATCTGTCCGTTCTTAAAAGCACGGAAGACCAAGGTAAAAATCAGCGGTTTCCATGGATTTTTGTTTTAAAATCTGATGGTAGTGAATCGTTCTGATTGCTGTTCTTTGTATTTTTGTTACATTGTAAATGTTTTTTTTTTTAAATAAATGGTTTCATTTTGTAAATTATATACATTTTACACATATAATATTCTGCGGTGTTGGATAATATTGAGTGTGTTTTCTTCATGTCTTTCATACTCATCTGCTGGACTGTTTAAATATTTGCCAACGCAGTCACACTGAAATACACTCACAAATACACACTGGCACCAGATAAATCTCACAAAATGCATGCGCAGCACACATACCATTCTCATTTAATGTTCTCCGTCCACTAACAAACCTGCACGGTTTGGCTGTATTGTATACGTTTGTGTTTGTGTGTGTTTTGGTAATTCTAGCTTATGTGCAACCGAACAAACGTTTTAGGTGCCATTCGCAAATTACGTAACGCAATTTTGGACATTTTCAGCCATCCCTGTAACATGTGCGTAACAAAAACTCACTCCATACCCCTTAAAATTATGTAACACCTCGGCTGACCCCCTTTCTGTGGTGGTAATGCTTTACAAGAGCTTATCTGCACTTGTGTTGTAATTAGGCCCAACTATCTATCTCACCAATTAGTTCAACGTAACCACCTGACATACAGATTTACAAATTACCAGTTCTCGACAGCGAAATTGTTATAATATATCCGCAATTTAATCAAATGCACACAAAAATACAAGACTGACAAAAATACTGACGTAATCACCATAGAAATATCGCGGTAATTTCCTATCACTCGAGCTTTTTTTGCTCCGCAGTGAATATGTGTAGTTATGTCTTGTTTCGTAGCAGTTAGGGTTAGGTTTAGTATTAGGGTTAACACGGTTGAGCACGCTTTAGTTTCTACTGATCTTCATGGCTGCTATTTTAGACGTGTTAATCTTTATTAGTTCGCAATAATGTTGAAGTTATTGTGTCTTTTAGCCGCTGCACAAGTAGTTTGATTTAACTCTTCATTTCCCTTTGCGCTGTAGTTTGATTTAACTCTTCATTTCCCTTTGCGCTCATTGTGAAGCATAGAAACCCCAGTGCAGCTGGTAACCCTTGCATGAAGCCAGCACCATAAAGCATTCAAGTGTTTTTACAGCAGTAGTTTCTGTTGGAATTTGTTACATGATGATATTACCAGTCCCATGCACAACTTTATATTAGTCGCCTCTTAAGTGAGCAGGAGTTTCTTTTTTTGTCTCTTCAGAGAAGGCCGGATTTTTGCACGGGGCCCAGATTCATCATCATCATTCACTGCAGCTCGTCCCCTTACAGTCCCGTGCTATTTGAGCGATGGTTTCTGTAGCAATTTTGTTTTACGTGACAAGGTTGCAAGTCCCATGCACAATCTCATAGTAGATATTAGTCGCTTTGTCCGACATGCATGAATGTGCAGTAGTTCTGTTTTTTTTTTCTTTGCTTCTTCGTAGACTTCCAGGAACCACTCGGAGCACAGTCAGGTTTATGCTGCGTGTAAACAAAGTCTTTAAACTGTCATTCTATGCATGAAGCCTTGACGCGAGCAACGTGAAATAATCAGACTGTGCGGTTTACATGGCTGGCTGCACCATCCCTACCACGTCTATGTTGTTTGCACCGTTATCTTCATCAATAGCTATCCTCAGAGGACTGCCAAGGGTGCTTGAGTGCAAGAGATAGATATTAAAAAAAACCGTACATAAACCGAAAGTATACTGGCTTGTATGTTTTGGCAAAATAAATTTATAAAGGTAACGGATCTGTTTAGCATCAGGAGATTCAGTTTGATGGAACATCCCCGGATGAGGGAAACTACGCATTAAGCATCTTGCACACCGATCAGACTGCTCACTGGTGTACCATTTTACTAGACTAGGGGTTCTTAACCTGTCTCGTGTTACGTACCCCTTTGATTCTCTGGTGAAGACTACGTACCCTTTTTGATTCTCTGGTGAAGACTACGAACCCTTTTGATTCTCTGGTGAAGACTACGAACCCTTTTGATTCTCTGGTGAAGACTACGTGTCCTTTTGATTCTCTGGTGAAGACTATGAACCCTTTTGATTCTCTGATGAAGACTATGTGTCCTTTTGATTCTCTGGTGAAGACTACGAACCCTTTTGATTCTCCGGTGAAGACTACGTACCCTTTGACTATCTGGTGAAGACTACGTGTCCTTTTGATTCTCTGGTGAAGGCTACGGACCTCTTAAATTTTTTGGTAAAGGCTTCGACCCCTTTGATTGTCCATGAAGGCTACGGATCCGTTTTTTTTTTTTTTAATGTACGTAGACACATAATTAAAACTTTTGCATACAAATAATACATTTTATTGCCAAAAAAAATCGTTAAGGTTACAGACAGTTAAACTGAAATACAAAAACAATGTGTTAAAAGAATATATTTCTTTAATGCAAATGTCCACGATAGTTTTGCGAGTAAATATTTTGGTGAAAATGAAATTCAAATTTTTGTTCTCTACACGGACCCCCTAGAAACCATTCATAGAGCTCCATGGGGTCCGTGGGCCACAGTTTAAGAAACCTTGCACTAGACAGAGATAGGACATTACGTGAGTGTGCAAGTGTTTATGCGCCCTAGTAATCGTGCAAACAGGTCGTTGAGTTTCTTCATTTACCGAAACAACATAAACAAATTATGCATCTTTACTTACTTACTTCACAACGGGCTGATCACCCGTTTGCCAGTCACTTCGATTACAGAAACAACAGCAAATGGGTTGATTTGCCGTTGCCCTAAAGACGCCACCAGGCGTGATGGGAAACAATGGCAAAGAAAACCTATCTGCTGTTGCCCTAAGACGCCACTAGGCGTAATGGCCACTGACTGCTTTGACGGTTGGTGGCTAAGGACGGAAGAAGAAGAAGACTTACTTACTTAGTCGTTCCTCTTCTACCGTGGGGTGTAGAGGTTTGCCAGAGAGAGAGAGAGAGAGAGAGAGAGAAACAGAGAGAAACAGGGAGAGAAACAGAGAGAGAGATAGAGCCATACTATCCTATCGGCTGTCTTCCTCCTGGCCTAGTTCCAATCTAATCTTTGGTCCTTAAGAGATTGTCTAATGTTGTCCTCCCACCGGACTCTATGTCGTCCTGGAGGTCTGGATCCCTGGCTCTTAGTTTTCCATACATGTCGTGGTAGCCGATCTTCTCCCATTCTGCAGACATGGACAAACCATCGTGGTTGGGACTGTTCTACTTGGGTCTGCAGGGGCTGGGTTTTTAGGCCTTGCCGTATCTTCTGGTTGCGGACCATGTCCCTTCTTGTTACTTCAACTACCTTCCTCAGATACCTCATTTCTGAGGTTTGGAGCTGGCTTTTGTGGGTTGTAGTCATTGCCCATGACTCGCATACATAGATCTAGACTGAAACATAGGTGGAGCGGTATACATCCATCTTCGTCGTCTTGCCAACTTCTTTTTTCCTCGATTTATGTCCTAAAATAGTCTCTCAGCTGCTGCTCTTCGGGTAGCAAACTCTTCTTTGATGCCTCCCTTCCAGTCTATGACAGCTTCAAGGTATTTAAAGTGGTTGACTTGTTCCAGGACCTGTTCTCCCAGCTTAATCTGATGTCTTCTTCCCTTTCGGGATATCACCACGGTTTTTTTGGTGTGTTTTGGAGCTGCTAGAGACCATTCCTGTCTTCTCAAGTTCTTCTTTCCAGACTTGCAAGTTGGGCTGAAAATGTGCCTCGTGATTAAGCAATCAGGGCAACATCATCGGCAAATACCAGCTCTGAAATACAAACATGTGTCATTTTCCAGTACCCCACTGAAAACTTTCTTATCCTCTCCTAACATGCTTTGAAGATATCGTCCATGAGGAATATGAAAAGATAAGGTGACAGAATATCACCCTGTCTTACAGCAATGGTGGTCCTGAGTATGCATCTTCAGTTCTTTATTAATTAAAATCCCCTTTCTCCCCGTATAGAGCGCCTTTTTACTAAGTATATATATGTAACCTATTAAGAAGAAAAATCACACACGGTTATTTTATTGCAGGTGTGCAATATAGAATAAGCGGTTGGGATCAGGGGTGGACTGACCGGTCTGGCAAATACGGCAGTGCCCGAGGGCCCACAGCAGTAGTGGGGCCCACTTGACAAATAGAGAACCAATAATCTATGCCGGATGGGTGGGCCAATGGCTCTCATTGCCCAAGATCAATATCAATCCATCCCCTGGTTGGGTGGCATGTTGCCAAAAGGCGGGTGGCTGAATGGTTCAGACTGGCATCTGCGTAATAGAAAATGATTCACTTTCAGAAATGACTAGTCAAATAATTTCGAGTCACCAGAACTCATTTTGTGTACGCTGTCGTAAATGTGTGTAAATACTTCGGCTATTTTAACGGCGATGGATTACGTTAGCTCAAGTAAAAGCTGCCATGTTGGGAAAGTGTTGAGCGTATGAATTCAAACAAGGGGATGATATTTAAGCATTGAACGATACGTGAACGAGCTCTGGAAATTGTCCCATATCTACGCGCACATACACATTTACACACAAACTTGCTACGCTATTTGAGTACTTGAAATTGCTCCAGAAATTGTCATAAATTAGCACACACACGAGGAGAGAAAAAGAGATAACGTGTGAGAGAAAGAACTAATCCGCCGCGCATAATAATATAGTGCATTTTTTGTATTAAAGTGTAAGACGTATGACCAGCGGAGAGCCCCAATATTCTATTATTTACAGGCATCCAGTGCACCCATAACAATAACGCAGGCTTTGAGAGGAGACAGACCTAGAGAAATGCAAAATATAGTCAAACGATTTTTAACACGAGCAAAAATTAATATGTAATAAAAAGTGTTGGACTCATGCCACATAGGGAGTGAATAGAGAAATGATGATGGGAATAGAGTCCCATTATAACTGAAGGACGCTTGTCTATTGTTAAAGGGTGAGCATCTCCAGAACAAGAGGCAGTTTTCAACAGACACATAAATATTATACCTATCACTTTTACGCCATATATAAAGACAACATTAGACGACATAAACGAAAGATGGACATTTACCCCCTTCATGTTTTTATTCTACTCCATTAGCCGTTTCCTATTTGAATCTCTTTTCTGTCGTTCACTTTTATCCGACCTTCAAATGTAAATAAAGATTGTGGCGGCAAAACCGCCATATTGCTCAAAATTTCCCGGCAGACGAACCACTTGCGCGTGTTTACTCTTGAATGTAACATTAGCAGCCGACACAGATAAAGAGCGGCTGAAATCGAGACAAGCGAATGGCCTTCCAGACCCGTCACAATTTTTTTTGCCCCCCCCCCCAAAGTTCAGGGGAATAGCTTATCTATTACCCGTGTAAACTTAACAAGACGAGGAAGAAATTGTTGTCATGCCAAACAAGAGTTCACTTGATGATCTGTTAGATTTTGCCTTAGATCATGTCTGTAGGTTGAGTAAAACACATAAGACAGGTCCAGGTGGAATTGATAAATAGACTGATGGACCAATATCATATGAAATCATCTGAGCTTAATAGATCATCAACCGTTGCCCTCCAGTGTTTATCCTCACCCCCTCCACCCCCCTCCCACCCCCCCCCCCACCCCCCCCTCCCCCCCCCCCCCCCCCCCCCCCCCCCCCCCCCCCCCCCCCTCCTCCACCCAACGGCAGAAAAAAAGCTGGTGGTAAATTAATTCAGCTACCCATTGGCGGAAACTATCATCCGAGAGGCGAAAACTATCATCCATAACCAGTACAATTACCAATGGAAGAAAGAGTGGGATGTAGACAAGAGAACGGATTCAATCAATCAGTTTTAGACACCAGCAGACCACAATTTTCCGCCACAGAACTGGCCACTGCAGATTTCCACGCTTTATTAATTTTTGTTTTATATCTTTACCGGAACAAAGAATATATCGCCTCAGGATATCTCATACTAATGAATGTCCACGCAAACCCGGAATCTAGACCCCTGAACACATTCTCCAAAAGTGCCCACCCCAAGATAACTTACGACGCCAGACCTGGCCATGGAGGTACTGAGCTCAGACAGGAGCTGTTGGGCTTCTGCATGGACATGGAAAAGACTATGGACTTTGTCCTAGCGACACCCTGCAGATTTAGCGTGGTAACAAACTGGACGCAGAAGACCAATATCCATTAACCTGGTTACAGAAACGTAACGAAGATTTGAAAATTCTTCATGAGAATCAACATACTCGAAGCTTTCATCTTTTTTTTCTTTTTTTTAACTTTATAGTTATAGTTTAAGTCATTTCTTTCCGTTGCCCTAAAGGGGAGTAATGTATAGTATCACTGTACCTTACCAGGCATGTCATAGAAGGACACCAAGGATGGTCGGGCATGAGGCCTGTTGTAGCCAGATTTAGATGTGTGTATGCCCTAGATACTTTTTTTCGGAAGCTTGCTTAAAAAGAAAATAATGAGAAAATATAGTTTTACCCCGTTCACGACCCCAAAACAATTCATAAGATTTAGCCACTGTGCCTGTTTTGCCTAATGTGAAATTCAGGCCTGTGGTCAGATACCACATCCTGACTGTGGAAAATTAAATCGAACACATTCAACCTAGCCTACCCAGACGGAAGAGGTCCTTTTCTATACATGTTTATGACGCAGTTCAGAGAAAACAATAACCGAAATCAGACGCCAGACAAAATAATATTACAAGAATACAAAAAGCAAGAGAAGCTTTCATTACATCAAGAAATATTATATGGAAATACAAATAACTAGACCCAGACAAATACAAAAAGCAAGAGAAGCTTTCATTACATCAAGAAATATTATATGGAAATACAAATAACTAGACCCAGACAAATAAAAAATTTCTACTTAGATGTGTTGGCAGTTCTTTTGTCTGTCCCGGACACACGGAGAACAGCAAAAACGACAGCTAAGATGTGCTGGCAGTTGTTTTGTCTGTCCCGGACACACGGAGAACAGCAAAAACGACAGCCGAGAATTACAGAGTTCTCAAATGAGTGCTTACTTAGTCAGACAAATACCAGTGGAATAAAAGGTGAGATAGTGACATTGATTAGGAGTTATAAAGAGGAAGCTAGCTGAGATCATTACAAGACAGTCCTTGGAATCCCCATGGTACATAACATAGGGGGGGGGGGGAGACCGATAAACACTTGGAGAAGGAAATTGGGGACAGACTTTAAACAGGATAACGAAAACAAGGAAAGAATTTGAACGGATGGCACAGCACATTAGAGCTTGGCCTATGTTTTGTAAGGATCACAGTGACAGTGATGAAAGTTGGCAATTTTTTTTTCTTTTTAAGGTCATAAAAGTAAAATGAACAGCAAAACTTGCTTGTATGGGATAACAAAATCAGCAAAGAAAAGGACTGCGAGATTTTCCGCGTTATTCTCGCTGACACAGACACAAAACAACGGATATTTGTATGAAAACGGCCGCTATGATAGGTGAGCCTGGGACGCAGTGTATACCTTAGCCCGCAGGAGACCAGACGTCTTGTAATAAACACTGCACACAGATGTATACCTTACTTCTCTAAGAAACTGCGCCACAGTAGACGATCCAACTTTTCAAATAACCAAAACTACTTTTTATATAAACTGTAATTTTATTTTATTTCTGGTGCAGACAGGATGTCTGTTTATTGTTTGTCTGCCATTTGTAAAGAGAGACAAGAACAAATATTCCATCTATTTTTTAATGACGATATACTTGATGCTTATTCTTCCGAACTCTAAGGATTCGAGTTTCTCACTCTTTTATCCATGCGGCAAATGAAGATGAGGTTTTGGGCTTTCTTGCAACCCCAGAGGACCTCCCCAACTCAGCCGGCTCAGGTGGTGGAGGTCACATCTGACCCACTAATTGGCGGGTGATGCAATGCCACGAGAATGTTGGTCCGTTACCCTGATAGGGGGAGTCATACAAACTTGACACAACTGATGCTATGTCTATTTTAAGCTACATAATTTTAGTTGAATTTCGTTAAAGAAGGAAACATCAAAATTGAATGACGCTCTTCGTAGTCATCATCACCATCACTTCCAACTCCATGAGGAGCAGGGGCCTTGAATAAATACACGCCAAACCGTCCTGTGTTATGTCGTTCACTCAAGGTAGTTCTAGGTCTGCTTCGTTCCCTTCTCCGTGGGTGTGTGTGTATTTTTATTTCCCCTTATTTCTCTTTCCCTGCGTTTTCCATAACAAGGACTGCCTTGTACTGCTGTGAACTGGTTCTTGAATGTGTGTCCTATTCAACGCCAGAGTTTTGTCCTCACATCTCCTAACTTCGTAGCCCTTGGCTCCAAATTAGTTGGGAACTCCAGGATTGAAGAATGCAGCATTGTAAACACCAAAAGTTGGCTCTAGAATGTACATGCTAGAAAGTTTTCAGTGTCACATAATTTGGTTCGCTCTCTTTTCCTCTCCGGCAGTATTGGTATTTTCGAGTCATTGTTTACACTTCTTCCTGTAATAATTCGTCATGTCTGTTTACCTGACCATCCCTGCTGAGAGAGTAGACAGGTGATGCAATATTGACCGACAGTCATGTTGGTAAAATTCTCGTGTACCAAACCTGGGCGCGCCGGAGTAACACGAAGTTCGCCCCAGCGAGTTTATTTAGCGCTGATATGGCTATTGTGATTTCCTAATTTCTCTCGTGGAGAGAACACAACCCAGCTGGTCACACGATGAATGTTTGTTTGCAAAGGTACAGGGCAGTAAATTATCCAGGCGGTGACATATTGTAGGCACGCACCTGAAGACGACGGAAATGTTGTAATCGCTTCCGGACAGAATTGTTACGAAGACATTATTTGTGATAATGTAAGAAGTTGTAGTGGTAATCATTACCAAGAATTGACGGAAATACCAACTCCTTATAAGGAAAATGACCGTTTGAAATTTACAAACGCACGAGTCATGCAGAAAATTCCATGAGCAAGTTAGCATATCATTCATGTATGAATACAATTGGCTGGGCAATTCTATATGTTATAAACAGTCAGACTGTAATAACCACGTGCGTGGGACGAAAGGTGCAATATAATCTGACACTGTCGCCGGGGTAGAGGACTGTAAAATTCACCTCGTCAAGAAATTAACCAGCTAACCAGAGTAAGGAATAGGATAAGAATTCCATTTATCGGACCGGACCTTGTTTGGGCATCTTGTTGACTTATATCTCAGGAACACTCTACCTACATTAACACGGAAAGCCGGAATCATAGTAATCTTAAAACACAAAGTCAAAGTGGGAGCCTAGTTTAAAGTAATACTCCAGACCGTGTGTAAGAGGCATATTAAACAAGTTGCCTTAACTATTTCTCTGAGCCAAGTGTCAGTATTCCTAAAGAGATTTTAGGGTGAGGTGTAGATTTTAAAATTCAATATTTTGCTTTTATTAACATGTAAACATTGCTAATGAATGTCCAAGTCATCTGAGGCTGGCAACCTCAGCACATAGAATGAGGGTTTCACAAACCATCACTGCAAGAGGTGGTGACTGCTTTATGCGGGTTTCTACCAAAAAGCAGAAGTAGTCCCAAGATCCATATGGAGCAGGGAGTGGATAATGATAGAACTGATGTACATGCTTATTATATTATTCACCTTTTCAACCTGTACAAATGTAAAGATATTCAATATAAATGTATTAATCACTGGGATCAATATTAATGCTAAGAGAGGGTAAAGTTCTGAGGAAGATGGGATGGCGGAATGAAAAAGGGGTGTGGCGGGCACACGATTGTTGCCAGGAAACCCAATACTCAAGAGGGTATTCGTTTCTCTTCTTTCATTATATTAGTTGGTGGTACTTGTGACAAAACGGGGCGTCCCCTATCGATCTTTGTTTCTCTCCGGCAGTATCGGTACATTTGTGATAAAGGTAAAGGATCCCGTTACACGCCCATTGAGGCATATTGGGAATATGGTTAGGCCCATATTTTCTTGACCATCGGCACAGAAGTTGCTCTGGTACCCAGTTGGAGCTGGGTCGACCCAGGAGCCGTTTGCGGCCTAAAAAATCCCACCTCATCTGGGGATCGAACCATAGACCACTGAGCTAGGAAGCCAGTGCACTAACCACTATGCTACCGCGGCTCCCCTACATTTGAGGTACTGATTTGTATTATGTGCTGTCAATTATCGTACTTTTCTTTCTTTCTTTCTTCGTTATTTTTCTGCTATTTGAGTATTGTCGAATTGCTTGACACTCCCTGTAGGTGATAATAATCACATTTGCTTGACGCTACCCAGATTTGCTGAGATAATTACTCGCAGTCGCGAGGGAGCGGCAAAGTTTGGCTAAAATTAGCACAAGATCTCGTGTACCGGTGGAAACGTATGACATAAGAGTTTTATGTTTTTCTTCTTATGACAAGAGTACTTTCTGATAAAGTAATGATGGTTACATTTTGAACACGCTGTTGTATGAGTTTATCGATTTGTCTGTAAGTTTGTACACAAGGGCATCGGACATCTTATTACCGTATATGGGAGAGCTGACCTCTGCCTTTCGTTCAAAATTATCCGATGTTGGAATATTTTGAAATTACACCATAACCCGCCTGTTTGAATATGATTGGAGTTTTTTGATAGCTCATAACAAACGAAGGCATGGGAAGGCAGGGAACATAATCTAAGCATTTTCTCAAGCTATTTCACTTGAGAAATCGCTCGCCAAGACACCAGACTGCTACAGTGAAGAATTAGAATTCAGAATTCCTTCTTAAAATACCGGACACCTTTTATTGGAGTATTCATCAGGCTAGGCACCTTCATCAGACGGGTCTTGAAGACACTGGACCAGCTTCGTGATTACTCCCTGATATTTCTTGGAACGTGTCACAACCTCCAGACTTGACCAGTGATGAGAGTGCATCAGTCCATAACCTGCAAAGAACCAACTATCGGCTGGAGCAGAAACCAACAAATTTACTGGCAGCTAAGTACAAACTTAAAAGCTGCCAAGTGAATTTTTTCCAGAAAAATTCCCTCAATATCCGTAACATCACCCTGTGATGATAACCTTTTTCTACAAGAGAATTATTCATTTACACTGTTAAATATAATTGATTATTACATTTGTTATTTGTATATATGCAAATTTATAGTTGATTTAATCCTTTTGAGTGTATTGCACCCGTATGTCTCATTCATCATAAATACACTTTAAACTGAGCTACTAAATTAAGATGTCACTGAATTAAATCAGTTGGGGGCTTGAACGAGCTAAAATACATAATAATTCTTCATAAAAGGTGTCGGGCAGATACAAAGTTAACAATTGCTCAGTCCAATTCAGCATTGTTCTTGATTTCTGAATTACCTTATCAACACTCCCTCGAGGTAGAAGTATCATCATCCTTCTTTCTGTATCTCTGCCAAGAGTACTCTTGTGTGAAGGTAGATACCTTTGAAGACCAACATTACATACTCTAGGTTTTGGCTTTTGTTGGAACATCACTGCAGAGCAAAGGGGAGGCAACCCGTGACATTCAGACTGACAAACTACTGTATATGATGAAAATAACAAGAAAGCACGATTAGAAAAGAAGCGAAACGCAGAAAGGAACGTGTACATTTTCATACTGTGAATATACTGTGACAACAGAAAAATAAATTTAAGGAAAAAGATACTGAGCACGACAAAGAGATTTAAAAAAAAAATACAATTTTGCCTCGTTTTGGAGTGGCACGGCTCATTCAGCCTAGACACAGGGTCCGTCCGTTATATTAGTGTGCGTATCCAAATATAAAAGATCTATTGGTCTGATTTTTTTAATATTAACGACAAAGAGATAAGATACTGGACAGTTTGACGTCAGTACATGTAAAGTCAACCAAAACAAAAAATTGATTACAAGTGCGAGGGGGGAGGAAGCTGTGGAAAGAAGTGATCGCCTACGCCAGCTGGTATTGTACTTGAAGAAGAATGAGAATATTTTCGTGAGGTGGGAGAACATGGACAAAGTTCTTTATCTGCCTTGCCTACCCCAGCTTTAACTTTATAACTCTCTCTCTCTCTCTCTCTCTCTCTCTCTCTCTCTCTCTCTCTCTCTCTCTCTCTCTCTCTCTCTCTCTCTCACTCTTTCTGTCTTTCTGTGCGCACCTCATCTATTGTCAACCTTCATTTTCTTTATCGCATTACTTGAAATTAATTTGTAAAATGCATGTGAGAATAAATGAATTCAGTATAAAAGATGAAAGAAAGGAGGGGTAGAATGTTAGACCGGCCTGTGTGCCCAATTCTCCACACTTTGAAAATAAAGTTCATTCGTTCGTTATTCCCCTGTTCCACGTAGAAAGTGTTTATCTATTTGATTAATTTTCATTATCTCTGTGTAGCACCATTTTATGATAATAATTTATGTGATTATGGTTTATGTCACTGCTTGTTTAGTGTATGTAATACTGTCATTTGTTTAATATGCAAAGATGTGAACAAGTATCAGCAGATATGCTTTTTTAAACATATTTGTTAATGATTTAAGATATTTTTAAGATTTATTTATTAAGTGTTACAAAAGGTTTTTTTTTTGTACTAGTATAAGCGAGAATGTGTTGATTTGTGGTTTAGTATTGATGATACTTGCAAATATTTAGATAAATTGTTTACGGTTTGACTGTATGATTGAGTATCAGGATGCAGGATGACAGACAAAGTGGGCAGGATGACAGACGGGCCTGCGTGACCAATTCTTAATCCATTCTTCTTCTTCTTCCTCGTTCGTCCTGAAAAGGACGGTGGTTGCGTTGTGTCTGTTTACGCCGGAGCTGTGATATCTGCACCTTTCGGCCGACACATCCGACTTCAGCACGGCATTTTTTGGGACCGGGTTTGCCTTCCCTCTTCGACCCCTACTCTCTCAGCCAGACTGCAGTGATGCAGCCTGTTTCCAGGACCACCACGTGGAGGTGGAGTAGGGTCTTGGTCAGCTCTGGTTCGCTGACCCTGATGCAAGCAGTCAAGCTATTTGTCGCTGAATGCATTCTCTATTGCTGCATCTTTGGGTCCCATTCAAAGTTCGTTCGTTCGTTCCTTCTCTCTCTCTCTCTCCCTCTCTCCCTCTCTCTCTCTTTCTCTCTCTCTCTCGGATGGAAGAATGCAAGAGGGGACTGTGTCCAATTTTCAACCCTTGGCAAATTAATTGCTTTCATATATGTCTATCTAACTATCGATCTTGTCTGATTCTGGTCTTGAGTTTGGGATGCAAAGACAGCGAGGAAAGTAACTGTTTACCGACCTCATCTTGATGAACCTGTCATTCAGTAGAACACCGTATGAACATTTTACAAGTTCTCATAACATACCTCTGAATATGTCTCAAATCACTAATTTACAGTACGAAGAATTCGATTCTTATGTCTTGTTGTTATTGTTTTTTTTTAATTATTTTATTTGTTTATTTTTATTTATTTATTTATTTATTTTTCTTTTCAAATTCATTATTATTATTAATTTTTTATTTTTTATTATTATTTTTATTTTATTTTAAAAACACTTTAATTATGATGATTATTGCAAATGTAATATTACTTTTATAATGATAAATGCCTTAATAATGCTTAAAGTAAATGTGAGGATGAAAGGATATTAGTATACATGATGAGAGAGAGAGGAAGGGCAGAATGTCAGACGGGCCTGCGTGCCCAATTCTTAACCCTTTGAAAATAAAGTTCGTTCGTTCGTTCGTTCGTTCGTTCTCTCTCTATCTATCTATCTATCTATCTATCTATCTATCTATCTATCTATCTATCTATCTATCTATCTATCTATATATATATATATATATCTGTCTATCTCTCTCTCTCTATCTCTCTCTCTATCTCTCTCTCTCTCTCTCTCTCTCTCTCTCTCTCTTCTGTCAACTCTCTTTGTTACAAGTTACTTTGAGACGAAAACACACACACACACACACAGCTAAATGTTAAGACGTAGGTCGAAGTTGTTTCTTTGAGTTGAGGTGCAGTGACTTCGGGCGCCATCAATCATGTTTCTACACAACTGTTGGTTCCTGGTATTCTTTACCAGTTTCATGTTCCACTGTTTCAGTGTACTGTGCAAGCTGTTATAGTGGCAATGTGAGGGTGATGTGCGGTGTAGTACTGGCGTTGTGTGGTGTAGTACTCGCGTTGTGTAGTGTAGTACTGGTGTTGTTTGGTGTGATTTTAATGGCTATCTTCATTGCACACGGACTTCTCCATCAGTGCTCCGATCTCCTCCCTTAGATCACACAAGTAGGATCTCAGCACAGTGCACGAACTCCGTAGCACCGGCGAGAATCCCAATGTGTGTATATAGGAATCACACATTCTATAAATATTTTTATGGTAGGTAGGTTTCTAATTTTTTTTTAATTGTACTGGTGTTGTGTGGAGTGATACTGGCGTTGTGTGGTGTAGTACTGACGTTGTGTGGTGAAGTACTGGAGGTGTGTGGTGAAGTAATGGTGTTGTGGAGTGTAGTACTGGTGTTGTGTGGCGTGATACTGGCGTTGTGTGGTGTAGTACTGGTGTTGTGTGGTGAAGTACTGGCGTTGTGTGGTGTAGTACTGGCGTTGTGTGGCGTGTTGCTGGCGTTGTGTGGCGTGTTACTGGCGTTGTGTGGCGAGATACTGGAGTTGTATAACGTGATGCTGGCGTTGTGTGGGGTAGTATTGGCGTTGTGTGGCGTGTTACTGGCGTTGTGTGGCGAGATACTGGAGTTGTATAACGTGATGCTGGCGTTGTGTGGGGTAGTATTGGCGTTGTGTGGCGTGATACTGCTGTTGTGCGATGTGATACTGGCGTTGTGTGGCGTTATACTGGCGTTGTGTGGTGTAGTACTGGCGTTGTGTTGTGTGATACAGGCGTTGTGTAGTCTAGTACTGGTGTTGCGTGGTGTAGTATTGGTGTTGTGTGGTGTGAAACTGGCGTTATGTGGTGTAGTACTGGCGTTGTGTGGCGTGATACTGGCGTTGTGTGGTGTGATACTGGCGTTGTGTGATGTAGTACTGGCGTTGTGTGGTGTGATACTAGCGTTGAGTGGTGTGATACTGGCGTTGCCTGGTATAGTACTGACGTTGTGTGGTGTAGTACTAGCGTTGAGTGGTGTGATAGTTGCGTTTTGTGGTTTAGCACTGGTGCTGTGATGTGTTATTGGCATTGTATGATTGAAGTTGTGCATTGTGATCACGCCTGGCACAGTGAGCTTGTGTCTGTCGGAGTGAACAGCAAAATTAAATAGCCTACCGGTGGCTCGGGTTCACATCACCCCATTCTGGTGCATACTCGAAACTGGGGTCATGAAGTCCTAGACTAGTGAGCTCTGGTTGTGTAGAGAGGATGGGCTCCGCCAGATAAAAAAATGCCAGTGGCACGCCACTATTAATTAGCATGAAGCCCATTAGATAGCACATTAGTTGCCTCTTACGACCTGCCTGCTGCGAGCAGTGGCAATATTATCTGTCGCCTCACAGACCTCGGGAAACCTCACAGAGTGTCTTCCAATATAATAACCTCATATTTTCACTGACCTTCCCATAATCTAAGGGCTATTTGAGAATAGAAGAACACTTACTGTGTAGAATGTTTTCAAGACAATAATATACAGCATTTCTTGTTATAATGTAAGAGGTATGAACAACAGATAATCACAACATTCGATTATTTGCAGGCTTCAAATTCGCCTATAAATATAGAACAGATGTTAAGAACAGACAGACCTAGAGAATTACATAATTTAGTCAAACAGTATCTAAAAAACAAAAATTAATGTATTGTGATGGGTGGGTATATGGTAGAGAAGGTGAAGGTCTGGTAGGGTTCTTATAAAACATATTACTTATGACAAATGAAAATCAATTTAATATCAAACTAAACACCTCAGGCTTTTACACCCTTCCTTTTGCTTTGTTTTATTTTGTTCGTGTTTGTGTGTCTTTTTTTTTTGGTTGGTTCTGTCACGGAATTTGGATTGATCTCTTGTCCACTCCGGCAGTATTTAGTTACATTTTTGTGTGTACTAAATTACGTGAATTTTCTAGTGTTCAACACATTTCATTTCCCCACTTTCTCTCAGGTATTAGCTATTTTCTATTCAATTTTACATTCACTACGGTGATAATTCGTCATGTTTGTTAAAGTGTCTCGGCTTTGCTAAGATTAGGCACAGGTAAAAAAAAAAACCCAGACGGGCCGGTCAGTTTTCGCAATAGTGACCGAGCGTTGTGTTTACCTAAGGCGTGCCGGGCGATAAATCATCCACTTGCGGACAGATTACAGACACGCTCTTGACAGTTCGAATGTTGTAATAAGCTTCCGGCAGAATTATTACGAAGACAGTACTTGTGATAATATAGGGAGTTGTATTTGTAATCATTGACGAGAATATTCGAATGTCACGATTGCCATATATGGAAGACGTGACCTTTACAATCACACACAGAATTCCTATGAGGAAATGTTTTGAATAAACCCCATCCTAAACACGCATGTTTGAAACTATTGGCCGGCACTCGAGATGTAAACATAACACATTTCTGATTGGGGCCTGGTCTAATAGTAAATAACACGTGTCAGGAACGAAAAGGGTAATATAACTTGCCACTTTCGCAGTTTATAGCATTGTGAAAATTCACCTCGTCGAGAAAACAACCAGACCTGACAGAGTTAAGAAAAAAATCAGAATTCATTTATCGGACCGGACTTGTTGGAGCCTTGAAGACTTAAAAGCCCAGGAAAAGTCTACTATTATTAGCAAGATAAACCAGAATCTGAGGAATCTTAAACACGGAGTCAAAGTGGGAACTTATTGTAAAGTAGCAACCCCAGAACACATGTAAGAGGCATCTTCAAAAAGTTGCCTTACTCTATCTCTGAGCCAGAAGTCTGTGATCCCAAAGTCAGTTTGGGGTAAGTTTTATATCTATAATTCTATATTTTGCATTATTAACACATGAAATAATATGTATATATTGACATGTCAGTATTAATATGTGAAAATTGCTGATGAAAGAAATGATGTACCTACTTATTATATTATTAACATTTTCAACCAGTGTAAATGTGAATAAAAACACATTCAATCTATATTATTAACGTTTTCAACCTATGTATAAACACTGTTATTTATGATGGTGATGGTAAATCCTACCGACTGGCTCTGGGGTGAGTGCCGATTTTGAAACAGCGTAACTTGCTAGATAAATCCGCTGATACGACTGTCAAAAGTCAGATAGTAATGTTATTTGTGTTACGCCACAGTGGGCTGATAAAATTGAATGAATATCTGGGTATTGGTAAGTCCAGTTAACTTTACTATTTAAAATGTTTATGTGTCTCTTTGGCCAATCATGTTCACAAATGAACTTGGGGACGTGTAAGCCAAGAAGAAGACAACATTCACCAATCAGTAAATGAAGAAAATGACCAAAATGGACCGCTGGTCGCCCTTGATCAGGTCAACAATAGAGAAACATTTATGAAAAAAGGCTACTAATATAGATAGCTACATATATGTACATGGAAGGGAATGGACGATCTCTTATCCTCTCCGTCAGTCCTGATTAAAGTTAAAAGTCACACGGTGTCTTAAGCCTATTCCTATCGCGCGTCGCATAGCGGGTGCAGGTTTGGTTGAGGTATGCAGCCTTTCCCCTCCTGGCCCGGTCACGATCAGCACACAATGTCAATTATTACTTAATTATTCGTACGCGCACATAACAAATATCGCCTGTCATTAATAGCTATTAGATTGTCGGCGTCCGTGGGTCGTCGTATGGTATTAAATAACAGTCACTTACTAAAATTACACAAAATGAAATATAACGTGAATTCTATTCTGTCACTTATCAGTCGCGCCTAGTGTATTAATTAGTCAACTAGAACGTCTCTTCTAGTGTGATAGAGCGGGTGGTAAATTATCACTAAACTGAACAACTGGTAAACAAATAGCTACGCGTTATTTTCCACTGGTCTTTGACAGCTAGACTTTAAGTGAATTATAATTGTAAACTTTAACACTTTAACACGCTTAAGCACAAATTTATATTACAACATGCCTAAGAAAAATTCTCCGAATCTTTTGGCCAAATACCATCACCAACCAAGATCTGCTTACTCGGAGCAAGCAAGAGGACATGCACACCATCATAGCTGGCAGACGCTGGAGCTGGGTTGGCCATGTCCTCAGAAGAGACCCCGATGCCATCACAAGAACAGCTATGTTATGGACCCCTGAAGGAAAACGAAAGAGAGGCCGACCAAAAACAACTTGGCGGAGGACAGTGGAGGCTGAGATGCAAAGAATGAACCAGAGTTGGGGCACTGTACGAAGGATAGCCACCGACCGAGCAAAGTGGAATCAGTTTGTTGTTGCCCTACAAGACGCCACCAGGCGTGATGGCCACTGACTGCTTTGACGGTCGGCGGCTAAGGATCAAAGAAAGAAACAGAAGAAGAAAATCAGAATGAAACCCACGCGAAGGCTATTAACACACCTTTCACAATGGTTAGAGACTACGTGTTTAGACTATCCGAAAAATTCTGAGCGACAACTGATAACTGTTTTGGGAAGAAAAAGTTTATATACCATCCCGGTTATCTGCTCTCCAGAGGATGCTAATTTTTACACTTGTGCATAGCAGAGAAATCCGAAACCTAAACTCCCAAGATAAAAGGTTTTCACAATCACTCTGTCGGACGTTGCTACTCGACAACAGAGATTTAAACCGTGTAACGGGTTGACGTAGACTTGGCGCTTTTGGAGATCACAGAGTTATCTCCCTTTGTATGTACGAACATCAAAGGGTTCTCGGGGAAAATATTTTTGCCCGAGCGACTCACTTCAAAAGGTCCGGTGTTATTCCACGTGCATCTGTCTGATATCCGATGATTGACAGATCAGCTCGCGAGAGAAACTCAGGTAAACAAACTTGATTCGCTCCCTGTTATGACCAGCAGGTCACGGAAGTTGGTAAACGTTTCGTTTGTTTATGTCTCAAGGAAAGGAGGCGTGGATTAAAAAATGAGTAAACGCAGGTTGTCAATGCATGGCTTTGCTAGCGAATCTGAGAACGCCACGAGGTCACGAAAGACTGTCAGATATTTCCATTATACGTCACAGGAAAGTTAAACAAAAATCTATTCAATTTTAAAGTAAAGAAAGTTTTCGTTCAATGATGTCGTGCTTAGATAGGTTTTAAGTTATGTAAGGTCATCAAGGCATGTAAGGAGAGAACAAGAAAGTATTCAGTGGGGTACTGGAAGATGAGACAGGTCTATATTTCGGAGATGGCATTTGCTGATGATGTTGCCCTGATTGCTAAATCAGAGGCACATCTCCAATCCAACCTGCAAGTCTGGAAGGAAGAGCTGGAGAAGAGAGGGATGGTCATAAGCAGCTCTAAAACAAAATTCATGGTGATATCACGAGAAGAAAGAAAACATCAGATTAAGTTGGGAGAACAGGTCCTGGAGCAGGTCGACCACTTTAAATATCTCGGAGCTATTATAGACCGAAAGGGAGGCATCAAAGAAGAGTTGGCCACTCGAAAAGCAGCGGCTGGGAGACTTTTTCAGGCCATAAATCGTGGATTCCTCAGCAAGAAAGAGGTTGGTAGGAAAAACGAAGATGGCTGTATACCGCTCCACCTATGTCCCAGTCTTGACATATGGATGCGAGTCGTGGGCAATGACTACAACCCACAAAAGCCAGATCCAAACCTCAGAAATGAGGTATCTGAGGAAAGTGGTTGAAGTAACAAGAAGAGACATGGTCCGCAACCAGACGATCCGTCAAGGCCTAAAATCCCATCAGCTAGAACAGTCCCAACTAAGATGGTTTGGCCATGTCTGCAGAATGGGAGAAGATCGGCTACCACGACAAGCATGGGAAACAAAGAGCCAGGGATCCAGACCTCCAGGACGACCCAGAGTCCGCTGGGAGGACAAAATTAGACAATCTTTGAAGGACCGAGGACTAGAATGGAACCAGGCCAGGAAGAAGACAGCTGATAGAATGGTCTGGCGCTCTCTCTTCCAAACCTCTACACCTCACGGTAGAAGGGGAACGACTAAGTAAGTAAGTAAGTAAGGTCACGCCTGAGTATAGAAGATGGTGATAATACGTGAGAAGTAAGGTGTAAGAAATAGATTTTCACGAGTGAATAGTTAAGGAGAAGATCTGTCTCTGGACTGAGTAGTTTCTATTGTCCAGCCTATCTGTACGACTTTAATTTAGTATCAGACAATCTTGCACCCCCTTATATTGAGAAATATAAGTTTACTATACGCGCGCACACACACACAGCTATGTGACAACAAGACACACAACGTGAAAAACTATGGTAAATGTGGGTATGGGTCTGACCAACACACAAAGTTTAGTTCTTTTGTTGTTTATTATCATTAAACTTTACAACATCGAATATCTAGAAGAATCAAATAAATCAAAATTACATATATAGAGAAATAACAGAATACCTGCCCTCCCCTCCTTGAGAAGATAAGTACACCCCAAGTCAATAACCCCAAAGGTCAAAAGGATAGCAATAGGTTACAGTATAGACATTAAAGAAACAAAAGTCCTAATACGTGCTACTCCGTAAAGTAAACAATTGTTAAAGCAAAAAAACTAGTTTGGTATAAGCTACCGTAACAAGAAAATATTCAATCTCTTTCTCTCTGACATACGTGGCCATGCTCTCTCTCACCTTACCTAATCTTGGTGAGACTTCCTGGAATGTACAGTTATCCTGAATATATTTATCGATATGATAGTATCAGGGAAAAGGGCCACATTTGGCCCCAGTCCAGCCTTGACAATAACTTTATAAGGTGGACGCCAAGTTTGGTGAGGTAATCCTGGATCTATAGTGTCACCTCGAATAGTTAATGGTAGAAAAATAAATCGAGATCTATTGTTCACAGCAAAGAATGGAAAAAACAAATACGTCTGGTACTTGGACACAGCTAGTTGCTAAAAACTGTTACTGATGATGGTACGTGATTGATTGGTAAATCCTATCGACTGGCTCTGTGGTGAGTGCCGATTTTGAAACAGCACAACTTTCTGAATAAATCCAGTGATGCGTCTGTCAAAAGTTAGATGTTGCTATTATTGCATATACCACTCCCGTGGGCTGATAAATTGGAAAAATATATCTGGGAATTGATAGTCCAGTTAAACTTAATAGATAATCGTTTTATTTGTCTTTTAGCCAGTCCTGTTCACAACATGGACTTTGTACTCGTAAGCCACGAAGAAGACAACATAAATTCCATCAGTAACTGGAGACAATAATAAAGAAAAAAACCGCTGGCCGCTCTGTCAGGTCTGCGAGAAATAAACAAGACATTATGAAAAAGAAATGCTATTATTCTATATGTGCACGGACGGGGACGAAACGATCTCTTTCCCTCTCCGGCAGTCCTGCTTAAAGTTAAAAGGCACACGGTGACTTTATTTACAACTATACGGTCAGCTTTTCGCCCGCGCTGCGCTTTCAGGTTCGGACCAAGGCATGCACCTTCCCGCCCCATCTGCGCGTTAACGATCAGCTCACACTGTCAACTATTGTTTTAATTACCCCTACGCGCACAAATATCGTCTGTCGTTAATAATTATTTTATTGTCGGCGCCTGTTAGTTTAGTCATAAGGTATAACAATAGTCACTTACTATAAAACACAAAAATGAAATAAACGAGAATCCTATTCGGTCACTATAGTCACGCTTAACACTTAATCAGTCAACTGCCGTATCTTCTGGCAAAGAAAAATAGTTATTTATTTCGCTAGTTTTAACGCTAGAAATCACAGTGAATTATAATTGTAAACTTAAAGCATTAAATCACGTAAATGCTAATTTCTTTTACCACAGATCAGAAATGAAACAATCCCCACGAAATGCTAATAACACACTTCCACAATGATTCTAGAATAACGAGCTAGATTATCCAAAATTCTGAGCGACAACTGATCAGTGAGTTTAAGGAACAGTTGTTTATATACATTCATTTGCTCTCAGATCCCTAATGGTGTTAATTTCGCATAGACGTGTGAACTAAAGAATTTGGGAAACTGTGGACCAGATAAAAATATTCTAAGCCGGCTACCGTTTTTCTCGTCGAACGCTGCTTGCCTGACATCAAAGGTACTACCGTCGATAACGGGGTTTCTTTAAAAATCGCTCGCGTCTCGAGATGAAATGTTACTCGCCTCAGAGTTTTCTCTGTATCTGAAGTTCAAAGGGTTAACTGTTTATCTCACGTCCGTCTGTCTGCTATCTTGATGATTGGCAGACCCGTTCGCGTGAGAAACTTGGGTAAACAAATCAGAGCTCGCTGCCTGTTATGCTGGCAGGTCACGGAAGTTGGTGATATGTCTGTCGTTTACGTCTCAAGAAAAAGAGGCGTAGATAAAAGTATGAGTAATGTAGTCTGTCAAATGTTTGACTTAGCGAACGAATCATAGAACTACGGCGTGGTCACGGAAGACTGTCAGATACAGCAGGCTTTATTTCCATTCTACGTCACAAATGGGATTAAGATTAATTCTCATTGAGGGTTCTGAGATAGATGGGATGGTGGAATAGGAAAAGGGGGGACACACAAGTATGCTCAAATATCTGGAGTCGCTGTAGCTTGTCGTTTTTGAAACTCCTAGAATCTCTACATAAAAGAGCGCTACGACTTGTTTGCCTGAATGATAACATTCCCAATGCGTAGCTATTTTCACAGCTGAATGTTCTTACTCTTACAAAATTCTTCTACTTCCAAGATCTCCTGTTTGTGCATCAAATTTTACACGGCAGAACACCTTCATACTTGCAAATGTTCTTTCGCTATAAATACTGCTTATATTTTATACGCGGCGACCTACTTTTGGACCTTGCAAAACCTCGAACTGACCTTTTCCGAAGTTGCTTTAGTTATACAGGTGCTTTAGCATGGAATTCTCTACGCAAGTCTGTCAAAACTGATAATTACATCTCATTCAAAAGACATCTGCATTCACATGTCATGAAATCTTGTACACACATTTAACGACAATTCTGTTTCAGTAATTTCAACGTTTCCATGAGCATTTATTTACTTGTCATTGTAATATTTTCAATTTTAAATTGATTTTTTAATATTAAGTAGCTTTATTGCTTGACCTCTCTCTCTCTCTCTCTCTCTCTCTCTCTCTCTCTCTCTCTCTCTCTATATATATATATATATATATATATATATATATATATATATATATATATATATTTTTTTTTTTTTTTTGTTTTTTTTTTTTTTTACAGTGGATCAGGTAGTGTCTATGTCATTTTCTTCCTGACATTCTTGGCAGTGTGGTTCCTCCATCATAAAGTACGCTGCATCGAGACGGAGACGCCACAGTTTTTTGTTCGAAGGTACCTTTAATTCATCTCTGACCTGGCACGTCCTTGTTGGTTCTTTCAGCAGTTTGAATGCGTATCTGCCTTTACTACTGTCCTTCCATGTTGTCTTCCATTCCTCGTTTATAGTTAGCTTCACTTGGCTCTTGATCTCCGTTTTTCCTAGGCCTGCTCTTATATTGTTTTTACTTACTCTTCCATACTTGGCGGTCTGGTCTGCCAACTCGTTACCAGCTATACTTATGTGTGCTGGAACCCACACTAGCCTCACACTACATCCTCTGTTCCCTAGTGATGTATTTATTGCAAGAATTTCTTCCTTTATGTCTGGCTGGCTACATTTTCCTGGGTGTTCTAGTGGTTGTAGTGATGATAGTGGGGGAAAAAGGATCCCGTTACACGCCCATTGAGGCATATTGGGAATATGGTGTTAGGCCCATATTTTCTTGACCATCGGCATACTAGGGGTGATGTGGTCAGCATCACGCCGGCCGCCTTAACATTAAATTAGTGATAGTGAGTCTGTAAATATCGTCACAGCTTCTGGCGGGTTATCTTCGATTGTTTCTAAACTTTTTAGTATTGCCACCATCTCTGCGGTAAAAATCGAAGCCCCTTCAGTTACACTATAGCCCTTCTTAATTCCCCACTTTGGTATTATTACTCCTGCACCTAGAAGCCCACTATCACCCTTGGGTCCATCAGTGTAGACGGCCAGACTTTGTTTTGTGTTGATCTATGAACTGTCTTATTATCATTTTGGCTTCCTTATCTTCTATGTTTTGTTTAGTCTTTTCAGTAAGTGAGTAGTCTATGATTGGTGTTTTTAGTTCCCAGAGTGGTATTGTGTTTCTATATTTATTACTATTGTTAATTTTGTTTGACAGTTCTCTGAACTGTATTAGATCTTCTATAGTTCTCCACCCCGTTGGATATCTTTCTTTATTTAAGGGTACGTCCCATACACTTGGTTGGTTATTTGACAAATGCTTAATGTGCTGGGTGGGTCACTTCTTGTGCTACTTTGCTCCAATCAGAGGGAAAAGGAAAATGAAGAGCACAGAATGAATTACAGAATGGCACAGGTAAATGTGACGTTCGAGGTTATATTGTCACAGGGGGATTCAACGGTAGATCTGTGCTCCTTCTTTTTCTTGTTCTCGGATCCTTACCCGCGGACTGACAAAGCAATCAGTGGCCTTCACGCCGCCTAGCATCTTGTAGGGCAGCAACAAACTGTCTCCACTTTGCTAGGTCTGTGACCATGCTTCGTGCAGTGCTCAAAATCTGGCTCTTGCTCTGTATTTTCGGGTACTCCATATGGAACAAAAAGGAAAACTAATAGTGAGGAATGAAGGCTCCGCTGTTTAGGTTAAAAAAAAAACTAGTTCTACATGACACTTGTAATAAAAACATTAAATCTTACAGGCCTATATATGAGTTACTTAAAATTGTTGACTATGAATAGCGCGTCGAAATGTTCTCGCCTGGAAGTTATAGTGGTTTTAGCTATAATGGTGGAAGTGAGTTTCTGTCGTATTCATCTGAACTAAACACTTTATATTTCAATTTTTTTTTTAAAATACAAGTAGGAATAATGTATTCATTTGAATTAAAACTTCACATTCAAATATTCTGTTATAATAGAACTTTTGTAATAATGAATGGGGCTGCTGTAAAACTGATAATAGATAGCTTTAAAAAAAATGAAAAATTGTACTGGAATTCGTTTAATAAATGAAAAAAAATTCAATAGAAACATGAACATGTTTGAATTGCCCTTCGTCAACCACAATCTGGATAATTCATGAGAAGATCTAATGAACAAAGAAATTTAACAACAAACGTAAGGAAAAGACAATCAACCTTCCTTAAACGTTTGATCAGAATAGGAGTTCCCGAGAACATCGTGACCGCTGGAAAAATAAAGGGGCAGAGAATTAGAAGAAGATAGAGAGAAACGATCAGGATAGCTTGACACAATGACATTAGAAGAGATCAACAACAGAATATTCTATTTTTTTAAATACGCGGGCAATGTTTATTTATTCCAGTTGCCATCTTGTTTATTCAGATTCTCATAGGGGTAGAACCAGCTACTTCAATTTCAGTTCGTATAATTTAAAAAAAAAATGTATTTACCTAAGTTCTTGCATTCTTCCTCATCTGTGTTCGTTTGTGTCCCAGACGAAGTCGTTGCGGCCGTAACATTGGTAATTCTCTATGTCCTTTGTCTTGGTAAATCATCACCTATTTGTGTATACTTTATGGGGCATGTATGTCAGATATTCTAAAAACTGTTAGTGGTACAACGGTGAAAGTTGACCCTATATATCACAAACAGTATGCATGAAAAAGTGCTACGATAAAGGAGAAGTAATAACAAATACTCGGTACAATAAAACCAGCAGTCGTTTCCTCCCCTTTAACAAATAATGATATAATTTATTTTAACATATTTTTCTCTCTCACACTCTCTCGTTTTTATAATGTACTCTCTCTCTCTCTCTCTATCTATCTATCTATCTATTTATCTATCTATTTAAAATTTCTCTCTCTCTCTCTCTCTCTCTCTCTCTCTCTCTCTCTCTCTCTCTCTCTCTCTCTCTCTCTTCCTCGTCCTATACTTTTCCTTCACTTAGTTTTTGGTGTTTTTTTATTATTTCCGTACTTAGGCTACTGTTTTCTCTCTATTTCTGGTAGCAGCGGCAACCATTTATCGAGCCATGTGATTCTAAACAAGTGTTCTCGCTTTTATTTTTAATGTTTTTTACTTACTTCTTCCTTTACTTTCTGTTTTGTTTTCCTTTTTGACCAATTGTCCCTGAGGAAGACCGTGTGGCCGAACGTAGATTTTTAAAAATCGTCTTTTGTCCCAGTAAGATGGATAACCTTTTATTATTTTTTTTCCTCCCTCCACTAAGATCAGAATAGGAGTTCCCGAGAACATCGTGACCGCTGGAAAAATAAAGGGGCAGAGAATTAGAAGAAGATAGAGAGAAACGATCAGGATAGCTTGACACAATGACATTAGAAGAGATCAACAACAGAATATTCTATTTTTTTAAATACGCGGGCAATGTTTATTTATTCCAGTTGCCATCTTGTTTATTCAGATTCTCATATGTTCTAACAAATATCAAAATTGTAAGGAAATTGCTAACTTGCCATAACATTTCTAAAACAATTATCGACTGATCCGTTTAAATCCAAAATAAGAGAGATATTAAACCAACCATAATTTTTCTTCACCGTTAACATATTTTCTAAAAATCGCAAAAAGCTTTATCACAAACGAGTTATCATGACAACAACATTTTTGAAAAATTGCTAAAAGTTGCTATTTTTCGACAATTTTTTTTCTCACTAAGTTGTTTGGGGCTTGTAATGTCGTATTGTATATGTTATATAATTAATATCTGATATTTTTTTTCCATTTTTTCATTTTAGAGTTTAGAAAAAGAGCATCAAAAACCGAAATTTGTGAAAGGACGTCGTCTCGAGGAATGCTGACTTGACTTTAAATATCTGAAATATGTTCATCATGTAGCGGAGAATTAAACATAAACCGTTCCACCTCTTTCTACTGTTAATTTTTCTGATTAGCGGAGCTGTTTTTAACAACTATATCAAGCCGCCCTGGCGACACACTCCTTGGAGCTACGATAACATGCGCAGACATGGATTCAAAGGGACGTAACTGAAAGATTATTATTCGTAAACATAAAAAAAATGTGGCACAGGTTATCGTTATTAAGATAATAAGCAATGTTTTCCAGATGTTGCAGTCTGTGAGTTCCATCGCTTTTCTCTCGCCATCCCTTGTCTGCTACTTCATTTTGGTATGAAAATGGGTTCATCCCTGCCATTTTATTTAATTTTTATTTTTTAATTTTGTAGCTGTTTATTGTAAGATTTGTGTGCGATGAGAGTGTGTTGTGAACTGGTAAAGACAGTTTTAGTTATGTATTTGCTGCAGTGTGTAGAGGTGTTATACATCTAAGCTTTATACGAGTATTTAAGCTTTTGCTATGCGCTGTCTTTATGTGCGTGTATGCTTGGTTTGGTTTGATTTGAAGGACTATCTTCACTGCACACGGACAACTCCATCAGTGCTTTGATCTCCTCCCTTATTTCATTCAAGGAGGATCTCAGCACAGTTCTCGAACTCCGTAGCACCGGCGAGAATCCCAATGCGTGTATATAGGAATCACACATTCTATCAATATTCTTATGATGGGTAGGTTTCTAATTTTTAAATTTTGCCAGGGCAGTGGCCGTGTGGCCTACTCTTTACGATTTTTAACTGCCGAGGTATTTTTAACGTGCGCAACTTGTAAACGTGACCTCCTTTTTCTACGTCCTTATCCGAGAACGCCAAGCATTCGATCTCAATACCCAGGAGACCAGGGGGGAGTGACATCATTAAGAGCACTGGTTATAAAAAACATTTCCATAAATTATATTCCCTAGGAATCCGAACCCGGTACAATGAATCGTGTATGTTACTACTATTCAGTTTTAGCGTTGTTGTATGTGAATACATACTGCTAAACTTATGTATCTTAGTGGTTTCTTCGTAGTATGTGTATGTTTTGTGAATTTTCTGCTCAGGGCCGTATCTAGGGGTTATGTCGCTCCCAGTCACCTATTAATATGGTGCCCCCATGGAAAATATTGCCACTTTGCGTTTTGTTATGCGCAGTTTAATATTTAAAGAGATAAGAAAATTCATAAATATAATAAATATAGTTTATTATATTATTAAGCAGTGTTGTCGACTCGAGTAACACCGACCCGGACTGGAACTTAAGTCACCACAGCGGCTCGATTCGAGACTCGATTCACGATTTAGGTATTCTCAACTCGACTCGAGACTTGCCAATTTTGGTGAACCGACATGCTATCATTTTTCATAAAAATCACTGCTGATTAAGGAGAATCCCGAAATGGTTTTTGTTAAAAAATATGACTTAGACATCACAGTGTGTACAAGAGTTCATTTATGCGAGTACAACGTTTTTTATAGCTTGTCACATATATTAGACACTGGTTGTTAGACAAACATTCAAGGAGATAGACCAGCTTTTCTGAACAATAAAACGCCGCCACTGTATAAACATAACCATCCCAGACTTGGGGGAAAAGGGGGGGGGGGGGGGGATACATTGCGTCAAAGAATTAAAAAAACAGGTCTTTAAAACAAAATAATCAGGGTTTCTTAACTTGTCGTCCATGGACCCCTTGAATGTCCGTGAATAGATTCTAGGAGGGTCCATCACGTAAACTAAAATTTAGAACGTAAATTTTGTAATTATGTGTTTTATGTAAATTGTTTCTATGAAGCAGTCCGCAGTCCTCACTAGACAATCAAAGAGGTTCGTAGTCTTTACTGAACAACCAAAGTTAAGAACCCATGATCTACATTGTAAATTACCTTACACCTGACATTTGTTCTGAGTAAGTGCTTTATTCCATCCGTACTTGGATTCGCATATTTGTGATTCGATTTGCATGTTTTGCATGACGATACAAAAGCATCTTTATTTTGCAATAAATAATAAAAACATAAGTATTGTTCGGTACAGTGCGAATGTATCTATAAATAGTTTTAATTAAAAACATGATACTCGACTTGAAAGCTACTGTTAGGGACTTGAGACTCGATCTGAGGTTGGTACTAAGAGACTTCAGGCTCGACTTCAGACTAATACTAAGAGACTTGAGACATGGTAGGAAAGACTTGAAGACAACTATGTGATTAAGTACAGTATTTATTTTTATTTTACTGGCCAATCAAAACAAAGAAACAAAGCGGTCTAGCAGTATAAAAATGACGGAAAACCAAGTTGAATAACAACAAGACAAATGAAAGTTCTCACCTGTGGTCGATTCATTGTGTTTAATTGTTTAAGTGGGACATTGTTGGCACCCCTGCGCCTTGGCGTCCGGAGCCAGAGGTCTCGTTGCCTTATCCCTGAAGCCGGCGGTGGCTATGCAGAATTGTTTGTGAATGTTTCCAATCGCACTATTTTTTTTTAATGTGTTTGTTGTGTTGCTTGTTTTTTTTGCTGCTCACCATCATCATTACTTGTCAACGTCCTGGGGAGCATGAAACGACTCACATGAGAAAATAAATATCTTGTGCCATCAGTTCAAGTCTTTTGCATGCGTTTTTTATAAAATACAAAATCATTTTAAGTCTGTCTTCGTATGTTTAGAGCTCCTGCTTTTTATTTTACCTTGTGGATTCCAGAACAAGGACTGTCTTGTAATGCTATCATCACGTTTTTTTCAATTTCATTACCAGTATATTTTCCTTCTCTTACTCCACCGATATTTATTTGGTCCTTTCCACACACTCCACTTTGGTGATTTTATCAGTGTTGCAATCACATTATGCGCTAGCATCCATTAATGAATGTCTGTAACTTCCGGGTTGTCATTTTTCGTTGTCCATGTTTCTAAGCTACACTGTGTCACCGGATTTCTCCTCTTGCTCTGCAGTGATGGTCCAACAATGGCTAAAATTCAGGTTATCTACTGAGGGTCTTCAAAGGTATCTACCTTTAGCTCAAGATTACTTTTACTAGAAATTTTAATTGAAGAATGATGCTTAAATTCTAGGGAGCCTCATAGGAATTTAGGAAATCAAATACTAGAGCTGATATTCTCCAGACCACAAAAAACTTTTATTATCGTCCCAGACATTCTATGACGAGAAAGAATTTTGGTGGTTTGATGAGCCTCCAACTGATTTACTCCAGTAAAATATTATTTCAATAGCTCTGTTTATGGGTATTTAAACTGACTAAGATGCAGCAATAGTGAATGCAGTCAGCGACTCATAGCTTGACTGCCTGCGTCAGGACCAACGAACCAGAGCTGGTCAAGACCGTGCTCCACCTCCACGTGGTGGTCCTGGAAACAGTCTGCAGCAGTGCAGGCTGGCTGAGCGAGCATGGATCAAAATGGGAAGGCAAACCCGGTCCTTAAAAAACGCCGTGCAGAAGTCGGATGTGTCGACCGAAAGGTGCAGATATCACAGCTTAGGCGCAAACAGACACAACGCAACCACCGTCCTTTTCAGGACGAACGAAGAAGAAGAAGAAGAAGAAACTGACTAAGATATATGGGTGCAGTTCACTCAAAATGATTGAATGAACTATAAATTTGTAAATATATATATATATATATATATATATATATATATATATATATATATATATATATATATATAGAGAGAGAGAGAGAGAGAGAGAGAGAGAGAGAGAGAGAGAGAGAGAGAGAGAGAGAGAGAGAGAGAGAAATTTAATAATAAATTATAGTAACAATGTAAAATAAATACGGGAATGTTTAGCTTTAAGAGTTCATCGCTGGCGATGGTCTTTTGCTCTTGAATGTTTGTTTCACTTGGCAGCTTTGAGTAGGCAAGGAGCCAGTAAGATGTCGGTTGTCTTCTGCTTCAGCCGATGTTGGTTCTTTGCAGGTTGCAGTCTGGTGGCTGTAACACGTCCCTCGTAGTATCGTGTGGAAATTACAGAGATGGTCCAGCCTCTTCAAGACCCGTCTGATGTTGGTGTCAAGCTTTGACTGAAGGCCACTTATACCACAAACTTGTTCCACAGACTAGTACGACCAGTTGGTACCACCGACTATTATCATGAAATGAGCGAGAAACAAATATCCCTCCTTAGTATTGGGTCTCCTGACACGAAAATCAGGCGTCCCTCCCTTTCATTCCACCATCCCATCTACCTCAGAACTTTACCCTCTCTGAGCATTAATGTTAATCCCAGTGAGCGGAAAACATCCATTGCATTTATATTGAAGAGTTTACATTTACATATGCACTGGTTGAAAGGGCTAATATAATAAGTATGTACATCACTTCTGTCATTATTCACTCACTGTGTCACCGGATGGCCTACTATTGATACCATAGCATCATTCGTGCTAATAGTTATCAGTTAATTTAGGAAGAATAGTTACGAGGTTTTATTGAAATAGACTCAAGATACGCGGTCACCAGATTGAGACTGAAACTAGGTTAAATAGCGACTCAACGCTAGTTTTTGGTGGCAGTTGCTCAGCAACCGATGACGTACATCGGAATATCCGAGATACTCCATCGGCGGGCATGTGAGATCCAATGGAATAAATAAAGAAATATTAGACTGTCCAACCAAAAGGCTGGAAAAGCCCGCACCACTTTTGCGAAGGCAAACCTCGAGATGAGAAAGCAGTTGATCCCCAAAAGCCAGTCTGTACGGTCGTATAACTGCTGGTCTTGAAGTTTTCAAGATATCAACTCTAAGAAGCAGATAGCTTTCTTTTAATATGTTAGAAATTCTTATGTTACAGTAAGTACAGCTTCGAGTGACTTGTTTCATATTTTCAGAAATAAAACTTGGTTAGGCCAGAAATGCCTAACTGTACAGATAGCGAACTGAACTTATAAGGGATGAAGCGGAGTTCGTAAATGTCAGATTTAGCTACAAATCAATAAGAAAAGATAGAGGCTCTACTGTCAATTTGCTCCTAAGTCGGATAAATCACTAAAAGCAAACGCAAAGGAGCAAAACATAAATAATTACCCCAACTTGGATAGGCTGCAAGGAGAAGATAGCCAATAAATAACCAGTACCAAGACACATTTTGAATGAGGATTGTTTTTAAGAAGATGTATGCATATGACTTTGCTTACTATGGATTTATAAATACAAGTGAATAAATTGTTTTATTGGATCTAGAGGACTTGCTTAATTACCTCATGTTGAAGAGTTTTACAGTATATAAGGAACAAAATAGTATGCTAATAATTGTCACACAACACAAAACATCGCAGAGGAATTCTGGAACAAACCTGGGTTACAATTTTCATCAAGAACTAAGACCTCTGGCAATATACCAGTAATTCCTGACTTGAATGATATCATAAGCATTTACACACCCCACACGGTCACAACTGCTCAATATGAAACTTGGGACTACCTTTACTTTATGTTCTCAATGAGAAACCTACATAAAGCAATGACCAGCTCTTGCAGTGGTGGTTCATGAAACCATCATCCTTTATGCTGAGGTTGCCAGCCTCGTGTGAATTTGGGCATTCGCTATCAATTTTCACATGTTAATATTGAAAAATATAGAATGATAAAATGTACAACTTACCCCAAATAACTTTGGGCAATACAGCTTCTGGCTCAGATAAATAGTTTTGGCAACTTGTTTAAAATGCCTCTTACACGTGGTCTGGGGTATTACTTTATAATAAAATCCCACAATGATTTTGAGTTCAGGTTCCTAGGATTCCTGCCTTTCCGTATTAGTAAATGTAGAGCGTTCTTGCTGTGTAAGTCTACAAAATGCTCAAATACGTTTTCCGGTCCTTTGAAATAGAATCCTGATTCTATTCCTTATTCTAGCTTGTCTGACTGTCTTCTTGGCGAGTTAGCAGTACCTTAGACTCAGAATGTGCTAGATTATAAGCAACATTCGGCTCACGCATCCACGATGCTACTATATCCTTCTTCTTTGATCCTTAGCCGACGACCGTCAAAGCAGTCAGTGGCCATCACGCCTAGTGGCGTCTTGTAGGGCAACAACAAATTGATTCCACTTTGCTCGGTCGGTGGCCATCCTTCGTACAGTGCCCCAACTCTGGTTCATTCTTTGCATCTCAGCCTCCACAGTCCTCCGCCAGGTTGTTTTTGGTCGGCCTCTCTTTCGTTTTCCTTCAGGGGTCCAAAGAATAGCTGTTCTTGTGATGGCATCGGGGTCTCTTCTGAGGACATGACCAACCCAGCTCCAGCGTCTGCCAGCTATGATGGTGTGCATGTCCTCTTGCTTGCTACGAGTAAGCAGATCTTGGTTAGTGATGGTATTCGGCCAAAAGATTCGGTGAATTTTTCTTAGGCATGTTGTGTGAAAAGAGGACAATTTTGACATTTCCTTCTCTGTAACTTTCCAGCATTCCGCACCATAGAGAAGCACAGAAAGCACACAGCTCTGATATAATCTTAATTTTGTGCTTGTGCTGTATTGGGAGGACTTCCAGATGTTGTTTAGGCTAAAGAAGGCTGTTCTTGCCTTATTCATTCTGATGTTGATGTCTTTGCCTGCCCCGCCATCTGGTGTTACTATGCTTCCTAGGTATGTGAAGGTATCTGTCTGTACCAATTGCTGATTCCTTACTGATATGGGCTCAGGGTTGCTCACATTGAGCGTCATGACCTCAGACCTCTTTAAATTGATGTTCAAGCCCACCTGCTGGCTAAACTTATTGAGTCTATCCGTTTTTTCCTGGATGTGTTGATGTGAATGTGCTAGTAGTGCAATGTCATCTGCACATTCCAGATCTTCCAATGTAGAAAATGTTGTCCATCTTATTCCTCTTGGACTGCCCTCTGTTGTCTGGCGCATCACCCAGTCTATGACTGTTAAAAATAGAGTGGTTGATAAGGGGCATCCCTGTCGTACTCCTGTCTTCACCTCAAAGGTTAGGTTGCTCTGCCCAACACTACAAGTAAAGTTGGCATAGAGGCTTTTTATGATTGACACTATGCAGCTTGGAATTCCATAAGCCCTCAGTATTTTCCATAAACTGTCCCTATGTATGCTGTCAAAAGCCTTTTCAAAATCAACAAAATTAATGTAAAGCTGTCTTTGCCATTCTGAGCACTGCTCTATAATGTTCCTGAGAGGTGCTACAATATGACAAGGTTCAAATCCCTGTGTAATTATTACAGATGACCTGGCAGAGGAGACAATCTGGGTGGAGGTATTACAGCATTATTAGAAAGAGATCACGCGATGGAATTTTTAAATGTAATATTTTAAAACACGTGGGGGGTATTATGATTTAAACACCCCAACCCATATAGTGCAAAAGAGATTGGATTGGTGTAAAGTGAGAGCCGGAATATACAATGGTTCTCATTGGCAAATTCGTCGGAAGTACAATCTGGGATTTTAACTGAGAAATGGAACGAACAAACGAACGAACGTTATTTTCAAAGGGTTAAGAATTGGGCACTCATGCCCGTCTGACATTCTGTCCTTCCTCCCTCTCTCTCTCTCTCATCATATAATCTAGCGGCATCAGAGTCACAAATCAGACTGCATTGCCACGTCAAGCTAGCAATTTACCAGAGCCAGAAAGAGAAGGATCGGACAAAGGATTCCAAAATTATAAGTGACAGATCAGAGTATTTGGGCAACTTTTGAAACTTACAAGTAAACCCGCATTTTAGAATACGAAGACTGGAAACTTAAAGGACCAAGATCGAAGTATTTGGACAACTTTAAAACTTAAAAAAGTAAACCCACATTTTAAATACAAAGATTGGAGTCCTAAGGAATCAGATCACCCGTCATAACAGGAATACAAAATTTTCCCAGACCAAGTGATTCGAAAGCATCAAAGTGCTACGTCCATTTTAAACTGTGCCAGGAGATTGTGTTCCCAAAGGTTACTTTGGGGTCGTGGTACGAAGCTTCAAGACGAAAGTTCTACGCCACTAGTTGTGAGTTAGAAGCAGGGAATCCACACTGACCGTCTAAATTGGACAAGTTGTGTGGAGAAGAGCCAGCCTCACACAAGAATTGACGAAATCACGGCGGCAGGACTCACCTAGATCAGTTAAGTTCTAGGAAACAGCAAAAGGACAGAAATTTCTTTTAATATAAATCCATATTTATTCAAACATGATAAATGCCAGTTATTTATTCAACCTTGATAAGTGCCCGTTATTTATTCAACCTTGATAAATGCCAGTTATTTATTCAACCTTAAGTGCCAGTTATTTATTCAACCTTGATAAGTGCCAGGTATTTATTCAACCATGATAAGTGCCAGTTATTTATTCAACCTTGATAAGTTCCAGTTATTTATTCAACCTTGATAAGTGCTAGTTATTTATTACCTTGATAAGTGCCAGTTATTTATTCAACCTTGATAAGTGCCAGTTATTTATTCAACCTTAAGTGGCAGTTATTTATTCAACCTTACATGCCAGTTATTTATTCAACATTAAGTGCCAGTTATTTATTCAACCTTTTATGCCAGTTATTTATTCAACCTTAAGTGATAGTTATTTTTTCAACCTTAAGTGCCAGTTATTTATTCAACCATGATAAGTGCCAGTTATTTATTCAACCATGATAAGTGCCAGTTATTTATTCAACCTTAAGTGCTAGTTATTTATTCAACCATGATAAGTGCCAGTTATATATTCAACCATGATAAGTGCCAGTTATTTTTTCAACCATGATAAGTGCCAGTTATTTATTCAACCATGATAACTGCCAGTTATTTATTCGACCATGATAAGTGCCAGTTATTTATTCAACCTTAAGTGAAAGTTATTTATTCAACCTTTCGTGCCAGTTATTTATTCAACCTTAAGTGCCAGGTATTTACTCAACCATGATAAGAGCCAGTTATTTATTCAACCATGATAAGTGCCAGTTATTTATTCAACCATAAGTGCCAGTTATTTATTCAACCATGATAAGTAAAAGGTAAAGGAACCCGTTACACGCCCATTTAGGCATATTGGGAATATGGTGTTAGGCCCATATTATCTTGACCGTCGGCACACGAGGGGTGATGAACCATGATAAGTGCCAGTTATTTATTCAACCTTAAGTGCCAGTTATTTATTCAACCATGATAAGGGCCAGTTATTTATTCAACCATGATAAGTGCCAGTTATTTATTCAACCTTGATAAGTGCCAGTTATTTATTCAACATTGATAAGGGCCAGTTATTTATTCAACCTTAAGTGCCAGTTATTTATTCAACCTTATGTGCCAGTTATTCATTCAGCCTTAAGTGCCAGTTATTTATTCAACCTTTTATGCCAGTTATTTATTCAACCTTAAGTGATAGTTATTTTTTCAACCTTAAGTGCCAGTTATTTATTCAACTATGATAAGTGCCAGTTATTTATTCAACCATGATAAGTGCCAGTTATTTATTCAACCTTAAGTGCTAGTTATTTATTCAACCATGATAAGTGCCAGTTATATATTCAACCATGATAAGTGCCAGTTATTTTTTCAACCATGATAAGTGCCAGTTATTTATTCAACCATGATAAGTGCCAGTTATTTATTAGACCATGATAAGTGCCAGTTATTTATTGAAACCATGATAAGTGCCAGTTACTTATTCAACCATGATAAGTGCCAGTTATTTATTCAACCTTGATAAGTGCCAGTTATTTATTCAACCTTAAGTGCCAGTTATTTATTCAACCTTAAGTGCCAGTTATTTATTCAACCTTAAGTGCCAGTTATTTATTCAACCTTAAGTGATAGTTATTTATTCAACCTTAAGTGATAGTTATTTATTCAACCTTAAGTGCCAGTTATTTATTCAACCATGATAAGTGCCAGTTATTTATTCAACCATGATAAGTGCCAGTTATTTATTCAACCATGATAAGTGCCAGTTATTTATTCAACCATGATAAGTGCCAGTTATTTATTCAACTATGATAAGTGCCAGTTATTTATTCAACCATGATAAGTGCCAGTTATTTATTCAACCTTAAGTGCCAGTTATTTATTCAACCATGATAAGTGCCAGTTATATATTCAACCATGATAAGTGCCAGTTATTTTTTCAACCATGATAAGTGCCAGTTATTTATTCAACCATGATAAGTGCCAGTTATTTATTCAACCATGATAAGTGCCAGTTATTTATTGAAACCATGATAAGTGCCAGTTACTTATTCAACCATGATAAGTGCCAGTTATTTATTCAACCTTGATAAGTGCCAGTTATTTATTCAACCTTAAGTGCCAGTTATTTATTCAACCTTAAGTGCCAGTTATTTATTCAACCTTAAGTGCCAGTTATTTATTCAACATTGATAAGTGCCAGTTATTTATTCAACCATACATGCCAGTTATTTATTCAACCTTACGTGCCAGTTATTTATTCAACCTTAAGTGCATTATTTATTCAACCATACGTGCGAGTTATTTATTCAACCTTACATCTTCTTCTTTGATCCATAACCACTAACTGTCAAAGCAGTCAGCAGCCATCACGCCTGGTGGCGTCTTGTAGGGCCGCAACAAATTGATTCCACTTTGCTCGGTCGACGGCCATCCTTCGTACAGTGCCCCAACTGTGGTTCATTCTTTGCATTTCAGCTTCCACAGTTCTCCGCCAAGTTGTTTTTGGTCGGCCTCTCTTTCGCTTTCCCTCAGGGGTCCATAGCATAGCTGTTCTTGTGATGGTATCAGGGTCCCTTCTGAGGACGTGGCCAACCCAACTCCAGCGTCTGCCAGCTATGATGGTGTGCATGTCCTCCTGGTTACTCCGAATAAGTAGTTTTTGGTTGCTGATGGTGTTTGGCCAAAAGATTCGGAGAATTTTCCTTAGGCAGATTGTGTGGAAGGAGGACAGTCTCGACATTTCCTTCTCTGTTACTCTCCAACATTCCGCACCATAGAGAAGCACAGAAAGTACACAGCTCTCATACAGTCTTAATTTGGTGTTTGTGCTGTACTGGGAAGACTTCCAAATGCTGTTGAGAACAGCGAAGGCTGTTCTCGCTTTATTCATTCTGTTGTTAATGTCCTTGCTTGTTCCGCCGTCAGGTGTTGCTATGCATCCTAGGTAAGTAAATGTGTCTGTCTGTTCTAACTTCTGGTTCCTTACTGTTATTTGCTCAGGATTGCCCAAATTTAGTGTCATGACCTCTGTCTTCTTCAAATTGATGTTCAGGCCAACCTGCTGGCCATACTTATTCAGTCTATCGGTTTGTCTTGAATGTGTTTGATACTTCTAAAAGTTGTTGATCCACTAGAATGGTAGGCCACCACTGATAATTCTATATAACTGAAACCAGTGGTAGATAAGTGATGAAGGTGTAAATGTGTTCTCCTTATATAGCCCACGCCCCCTCAGGGATATTTGTAAATATGTCCCTACTGTCACTATGCCTAGAATGATCAAAGTGGGTGTGTATTGGTGCATTCTTTCGTCACAGCACAGTAACACACATAGAAGCCATGTAGCGTAGAACGACTGGTGATGGTTAATGAACAGTTTTATTAACGCTACACACACAGTCACGATAACACAGACGGAAATTACGCATACAGTACAAATCATAGGTAAGTCAAATCATAAGCTCAAAACACCCCACAGAGCTCCATTATAAATCGTGGTGCACACCTCATATAAATGCACGTACAACACTCCTAAAGAACTGCGCTCACCGCAGTTATAAATATGGCCTCATAAATTATAGCATAATGATGCACTTCTCATTGAAGATGACCATCACGATTTTCCTCAAAGGACTACGTCCTCCCCTTCTCCACCAAGGCTGCTCCCCGGCAGTTGAATAATCATCGTCAGCTATATATATTCAATGCCTAATCATAAATAGTGGTGCACTTCCTCTAGAAGATGCACATCACCATATTCCTCAAAGGAAAGACTGCGCACACAGCAGTCTGCAGTAATATAACCTGCATAATATCTATCTATGGCCTACCAAGTCATGTCTTCCTCTCAGACTCTATATATGGCCTAATCTCCTTCACAAAATGTCTATGGCCTACAAAGTAGTCTCTCTACCTCCCGGACTCTTCATAGCGCCTAATTGTAGACTCCTTCACAAAAATGTCTATGGCCTACAAAGTAGTCTCTCTACCTCTCGGACTCTTCATAGCGCCTAATTGTAGACTCCTTCACAAAAATGTCTATGGCCTACAAAGTAGTCTCTCTACCTCTCGGACTCTTCATAGCGCCTACATAGACTAATGGTACACTTCTCACAGAACGTGCCCAATAACCAACTCACTCATAAGCTGCATCTACTGCAGTCATAAATATTAATACATACCATCCTCCAATAATCTAACACATGGGAGAATACATATGCAGGAAGAATATTCAGATACAGGCCTGTTCAAAAAGTCTCCATCGAGACACACATTGAAAAACACTCTACCATTTTCACCGAACACTGGTCGGGAACACACACTTAGAAAAACACCTTCGTTGACTTCACTCTGTCAACGCCAGAACCCCACTGCTAGCGGTCACAAAAACTCCCGCCTAAACAGTCATGGGACTTCGCAGTTCACCACCGCTCAGTCCCTTCCACGGACTAGCCGTGCGAACTATTTACAGTTCTAACAATACAGACCAGCGCTCATGACGCTATCCGTACACTATGACCTCATCAATATTAGTTAACCCAATTCATCGTTAATCAAGTATACAAGCGATGTAACCCTTAGTTTACTGTGACCAACCCATATACAAAGTATCACCTCCCTTTTTAACCTTAACATCTTACCACCACCCCCGGAGAAAAAATGATTTATCATTTTTTTAACAAAAACTACATCAATGAAAAATGAGGGGTCAGCTAAACTCTAAAATACTCATACAAAAATTAGCTTATGTTAAGGTTATAATAATACATCGACAAAAAATATAAGCAAGTGTACAATAAAACAAATTATACACAATAATCTGCTAAGTACACTAAATAAACAGTTTCAACAAAGTTAACTATGATCACTGTAGAGCAAGTAGTATACAATAAATAGAAAGTAACAGATAAGATCAAGCAAAAGAGGCATGATCAACATCAAAAATCAGCAATGAAATCAATATAGTAACAAAGATCCATAATCCCATTTGATAACAATCAAGTAAATCAAATCCTTACATTCAACTAGATAAAACCGACATAAAAACTACCTCATACCAAACCATATAATTAACATAACAATCCTGAAGAAGGAAGTATAAGAAGTATAAGAAGTAAACGTATACAAATAGAATTAAGTGACACCAAGATGAAACATAGAAGCATCACGAAAGTATAACTGCTTCAAAAGAAATGAAGTGAAACGAAGAATCATCAACCTTTACATTTATCAGAAATTGATATGAAGAAAATTCAAGAAATGAATGTATAGAATAAGTAATAATACATCCTAATAACTATCTAAACCAACATTGTATTGTAAACAAATACAATCATGACAGAAAATCATCGAACAGAAAAACATAGTATATATATATACTAAACACTAACGAAGGATATAACTAGATAATGCATAATAAATAATTTAACCAAATTACAACACTTATTCATAACTAAAATGAAATATCACAGGCATCACACACAAAAAAGTGTGATTTGTAAAAACACAAATATCACAATCTCAAAAGAAAAAAAGAAAAAATTATTATCTTTCTCTCTTTTTTTTTTTTTTTTTTTAAATGTGGACATATCAATATATTAAGCACTGGACACATAAAAAATACAATACTTTCAAAAAGAAAAACAAATACATTGTTCCAAAATTACAATACAAAAAAGTTTCTTAATCGTTAAGTTAAATAAAAATAGTATTTTAAATTTTTACAAGTTTCAACCACTAATTAACAAATCAAAAGTGAAACGAGCTTTTAACAAAATGAGAGACATAAAAATATATTCCCATCTCTAAGTAAACACAAATGAGCACCTACAAAAAACCACACTATTAACATATACCAACTTGCACATATAAACATAACATTATTTCTCATGAAAAAAATGTTTAAGTCACACTACCAAATTCTTCAATCAAACAACATTATCTACTATCTCTGACAATTCTACATATACAGTTTAGATCCAAAATAACATTCCACAGCACAACAGTTACTTCATATAACCTCTGTATAAGGTAATATATTAACTAAACATGGAGTCAGATACGAAAAAAACAAAAACAAATTTAGTAACCAAAAAAAAAATTCTCTGAAAGCGACTAACGCATAGTCACAACCAATGAGTTGTGCCAAGGGCTGACAATCTCATTATGTATAAAACTATCACAACAATTAGTCCTGCAGAATCATATCAATGTTTTAATGTATCAATTTCACATCAGACCACATATGGTCAAACATAATATGAGCAAATGAAATAGTCTTCAGACTAGTGTATGTAAATACAAAAAATCCATAATTTCATTAACAACAAAAATTAACAATCAAAGACAAGTCAATACAAAATGAAATGTTACAATTCATTACAATGATAATACGTACAATATTTATCAACAATACAATTATTTAAATAACAAGATAGAGTACAAATAATGCATAAATATGGACATACACAATATCCAATAAAACATTATACAATACAATCATATTATACTATACAATAATACATTATCCTAGAAAAATCAAGTATAAGAAACATTGTAGTAATCTTGAATCAGTTTCTAAAGAAAAAAAAAATAAATAGGTTACAACTCCGGTGTAGTATTCTGTAAACCGCACGGGATGACATCAAATAATACTGGGTCAACATACAGGCTGGGTTACGCTTGACTGCACACACGGTCGTAAGGTAACAAACATTTCTGTCACAGGTAAAGGAAAAAAACAGGCACGCTGACCTTTATCGCACAGCTGCTACTGTTTGAAAAATACAAATGAAAATCTTCATTTTAATCAACTGTAAGATTATCATGAAAAACGGATAGGTTAAACAAACAATTACCTATACCCGTGGTAGTGAAAACGTCTGGTCTTCATATGATGCTACCAACTCTTCCTTCACACATAGTATACAACCCAGGAGACTTGGGTCAACCTGACCGAAAAAGACGGTCAACACAGCAGAGCTGAAATAAAGTCATGCACTCACAAAAAACGAGATGCTCTCCCGTAATCCAAAAAACATAACAGTAGTAGTACATATCCATAGTTACTGTTACTTTATTTACTACCAATGACTTTGGGATTTTGTTGCACACAGTTAACCTGGTTAAGTGTAGTAATATTTTGAGAGTTATTATCTCTATTACTATTCCCCTTATTATTCCAATTGTTCTGCCTAGAACTGCAGTTAGCATTATTATGTTTAACATCTCTCCTATGATAGAAATATCTGGTAAATGAATCTTGTTGACTCCTAGAACAATTATTACCAGATTGGTTCCCTTTAATGTAATTATTCCTACCATAATTTCTTAACTCTTCAGAATCAAAATCTTGAGATCTGTTAGACTGTCTCTGGTTTCTTAGAGAGGAAAAACTACCATTACATGGGCTTCCTTGGTACTGTCTAACATTATGGTTAATCTTTTTACCAAAACTGTTGTTATTCTTTTCTATGGTAACATGCTTATTTGCTGTATCACACTGTCTATATTGTGTATGACAAGCAGTGGAACTGGTCCAATCCTTATGGTTACCAACATGATGTTTGTTATATTTATTACCAGAATTAGATATTACACATGAAGTATCTTTGCTGGTCTGATGCCAATAGCCATTAATATTCAACGTAGCGTCTTCTGTACGTGGGAAATTATATCTGCCACGCTGAGATTTAAGTCCATCATGTTCCATTTTCGAATTCGCAAAGAGTGTATAGGGCAGGCTCTTTGCTTGTTTATAAACAACCTTCTGTCTACTATTGTCAACCTTAACAGTAGACAAATCTTTGATGCCTAAAACAACATCCACTAAACCATTGACCCTTGTACTCAATTTAGTAATCTCTTGGTTTAGTTTCTTATTTAAGTTATTACATGTCATAACTTTACATCTTTCTTCTGTAAGTAACTTCTCAATCTTAACCATTTTCTTTCTCTGCACCGTTAACTCTAAACCATCTGTTATCATCCTTTTCTTAATTGTTCTCCTCTGTGGTTCCAATTTTATTAATCTCTTCTTTTTTTGCACCTCTTCTATCTGTGGTGGCTGAAGTAGGGCTACCTGAGCCTGAAGTCCATCAACTTTAGCAGCTTGTTGCTTCAACTCATTAATCTTCTCGGAAGATACATTATTCTTTTCTTTCAGTTGGTGACTGAGAATATTGTTCTCATCCAACACATCCTGAAGCATATCTATATACTTCTTCTCACTTACATTGCTATCAATCTTCAACTTCTCATACATTTCTCTCTTATTTTCAATCTCCTGTTTGAGATTACTAATTTTGCCTTGATTATGTGCAATCTGTGTTTCCAAGTCTTTTACTCTAGTGCAAGCAGATTCTAATGCTGTTTTCACACTAGAAAGCTCCAAATTTGATTTATGCAAATCACTTGTGAGTTTAGATACTGTTTCTTGTAGTTTTCTCTTCTCAGCTATATCCTGCAAACAATTTTCTCTTTGTTGTAAGGCAATTTGCTTGTTGTTCTTCCTTCGCTCCTTCTCTTCTAATTCTTTTTTGTTGTCATCCTGCATGTTGTTGCAGATTACATTATGCAAAACCCTATGGATATATTTGTGTCTATCCTGAGTACAATTGTACACAAACGAACGTATGTAATGTAACACCTCCGCCAAATCTCTAGCCATGATCAATCGAGGACCTGACCAGAAGTTGTCGTTAGCAAAACCCGACAAAGCTTCTATCACACTAAACAAAAAACTATCCAGAATGTATTTCTCAAGTGCTGGGCCTCGTAATTTATCACGATATTTACCTGCTTGAAATAAATAATGCAACACACACACAAGGCGTCATATCGTCTGGACCCATTTCATAATCCATGGTGATTCAATCACTGAATTTACAAAATTTATAGACCACTTATAATTCTAATAAGATTAAGTTACATAACCATCAATCAATTATGCATTAAATATCACCATAATTACGCTATCAACATGAAAATACTCAATAGCATACATAATAATAATTGGAAGGCTCGACAACATCATACAGAGACACAGTTTTCAAACATAAAATCACTTATCTTGTAAGTAGAAAACAGTTTTGTTCTTTCTCTGTTACCACTGATGAGCATCAGACAACACATCATAAGCACACTCCCTTGTTGAAAGATACAGGAAATTTGACTCGTAAACAACTGTCACCTTGGTACTTGATAAAGCAGGAAACAGGAAAACATTGACTGCTGCAAAATATGTCACCAAAAAGCATGTACAAATTAGACACATCACCGTGTTACGATCACAGGTTACCAGAGACACCACACTGTCTGTAAGCAATGCAGGTGTCAATAAGACTTGAAATGTTTTTACTGCCGACTCATTTAGGCTGTAGATAAGCACACTTTATAGGGTGACCAACACAGGTAAATCTGAACTGGGTTCTAAATCGAAGCTCCGCCCACACAGGGCTAACTACTGTCACAGATGAGAGAACTTGTTAGTGCATACGTGACACACAAGGCACACTAAATACAGGTCAAGGTCTGGTAGAAACAATCTTACCACGTGAAATCGTGCATTAACTTCTTCTGTATTGGGTACCATACCCTCAGTGACTGGAAACTACCACTGTTACCGAATGTGATTCCTTCAGTGAGTTAGTGTTGTTGATATCGGTGGATAAGTGATACCACCATCTAAGGTTGTTGATCCACTGATAATTCTACTATAATTCTATATAACTGAAACCAGTGGTAGATAAGTGATGAAGGTGTAAATGTGTTCTCCTTATATAGCCCACGCCCCCTCAGGGATATTTGTAAATATGTCCCTACTGTCACTATGCCTAGAATGATCAAAGTGGGTGTGTATTGGTGCATTCTTTCGTCACAGCACAGTAACACACATAGAAGCCATGTAGCGTAGAACGACTGGTGATGGTTAATGAACAGTTTTATTAACGCTACACACACAGTCACGATAACACAGACGGAAATTACGCATACAGTACAAATCATAGGTAAGTCAAATCATAAGCTCAAAACACCCCACAGAGCTCCATTATAAATCGTGGTGCACACCTCATATAAATGCACGTACAACACTCCTAAAGAACTGCGCTCACCGCAGTTATAAATATGGCCTCATAAATTATAGCATAATGATGCACTTCTCATTGAAGATGACCATCACGATTTTCCTCAAAGGACTACGTCCTCCCCTTCTCTACCAAGGCTGCTCCCCGGCAGTTGAATAATCATCGTCAGCTATATATATTCAAGGCCTAATCATAAATAGTGGTGCACTTCCTCTAGAAGATGCACATCACCATATTCCTCAAAGGAAAGACTGCGCACACAGCAGTCTGCAGTAATATAACCTGCATAATATCTATCTATGGCCTACCAAGTCATGTCTTCCTCTCAGACTCTATATATGGCCTAATCTCCTTCACAAAATGTCTATGGCCTACAAAGTAGTCTCTCTACCTCCCGGACTCTTCATAGCGCCTAATTGTAGACTCCTTCACAAAAATGTCTATGGCCTACAAAGTAGTCTCTCTACCTCTCGGACTCTTCATAGCGCCTAATTGTAGACTCCTTCACAAAAATGTCTATGGCCTACAAAGTAGTCTCTCTACCTCTCGGACTCTTCATAGCGCCTACATAGACTAATGGTACACTTCTCACAGAACGTGCCCAATAACCAACTCACTCATAAGCTGCATCTACTGCAGTCATAAATATTAATACATACCATCCTCCAATAATCTAACACATGGGAGAATACATATGCAGGAAGAATATTCAGATACAGGCCTGTTCAAAAAGTCTCCATCGAGACACACATTGAAAAACACTCTACCATTTTCACCGAACACTGGTCGGGAACACACACTTAGAAAAACACCTTCGTTGACTTCACTCTGTCAACGCCAGAACCCCACTGCTAGCGGTCACAAAAACTCCCGCCTAAACAGTCACGGGACTTCGCAGTTCACCACCGCTCAGTCCCTTCCACGGACTAGCCGTGCGAACTATTTACAGTTCTAACAATACAGACCAGCGCTCATGACGCTATCCGTACACTATGACCTCTATCAATATTTGTTAACCCAATTCATCGTTAATCAAGTATACAAGCGATGTAACCCTTAGTTTACTGGGACCAACCCATATACAAAGTATCACCTCCCTTTTTAACCTTAACAGTGTTGATGTGAATGCACGAGTAGTGCAATGTCATCTGCATATTCCAGGTCTTCCAGGGTAGAAAACGTTGTCCATCTAATTCCTCTTGGACTGCCCTTCGTTGTCTGGCACATCACCCAATCTATGACTGTCAAAAATAATGTTGTTGATAAGGGGCATCCCTGTCATACTCCTGTTTTCACTTCGAAAGTTACATTACTTGCTCCAACACTGCACGTAAAGTTAGAATAGAGGCTTTTTATGATGGAAACAATGCGGCTGGGAATTCCATAAGCCCTCAGAATTTTCCATAGGCTGTCCCTGTATATGCTGTCGAAAGCCTTTTCAAAATCAACAAAGTTAATGTACAGCTGTCTCTGCCATTCTGAGCACTGCTCTATAATGTTCCTGAGGGTAAATATATGATCTGCACATCTTCTGTTCTTTCTGAAGCCCGCTTGTTCTTTCCTTAGTTTATGGTCAACTGCTTTTGAAATTCTCTGGATGATTATCCTGCCTAGTATTTTGCTGGCAACTGAGAGGAGGGTCATTCCTCTCCAGTTGTTGCAGTCTGCAAGGTCGCACTTCTTGGGCAATTTGACAATTATTCCTTTACTCCACTCTGTTGGTGTTGTCTCAGTTTCCCAGACTTGTGCAAAAAGTGGTTCTAATAGTTCTGCTGCTAGTTCAGGGTCTGTCTTGAATAGCTAAGCATTTAGGTTGTTTTGACCAGGCGCTTTTCCATTTTTTAGCCCTTTGATAGCTGCGATTTCTTCTTCTTTTCGTGGAATATCTGTATTTACATCTGTCACTTTCAGCCTCAGGAACATTCAGCTGAGTCTCTGGTGGTTCCTTATTCAGTGTTTCTCTGAAGTGCTCTGCCCATCTTGTTTCCTGCCCCTGTGCTGTGGTGATGAGATTTCCTTGCTTGTCTCTTACTGACGTTATGTTGTTTGCACCTCGTTTTCCACTGATAGCTTTAGTTATTTTATAGACTGTGCTTTGTTCATTTCTAGTGCTGCCTCTTCTGCCTGTCTTGCAAGGTCATCCAGAAATGTCCTTTTGTTAGCACGGGTTTGACGTTTTACTTCCCTGTCCAGCTGACTGTACTGTTCACTAAATATTGCCTTTAACCTGGGAGACTTAGCTTCTGTTTTCTTTCTTTTCATTTCCTTTCTCTTCGCTATGGTGTTTTGCGTTTCTAGTGTTATCCAGTCTTGGCTCTTTCTTTCCTGGAATCCCAAGCATGACTTGCTGCTTTCTTTGTATATTGTTGAGATGGTGTTGCATTTCTGGTCGACATCGTTGGTCTCTGTTCTTTCCTGGCTTTTGGTAATCAGATATCGTCTCCTTACGTCAACCACAAACGCTTTTCTGGTGAGGGGGTCCTTAAGTTTCGTGATGTTGTATCTTTTCTGTTGACTACAACTGGTCTAGCAGCTCTGAGTTTCCATTCTCATTTACTGTTCCACTGCCGCATTTCCCCATTACTCTTTCGTTATAATTATTGTGTGTTCCAACTTTCGCATTTAGGTCTCCCATTACTATAATAAGATCGTACCTGGGTACAGTTTCCATTTCCTTTTGTTCCTGTTGATAGAACTCATCCTTGATCTCTTCATCGCTGTCATTTGTTGGTGCATAGCATTGAATAATTGTGGTGTTGGTGAATCTCCCTCTCAGTCTTGCTCTTATTAGTCTGTTGTTAATGGGTTTCCATTCCAGTAAAGACCTTTCCATTCCTTTCTTCAGGATAATGGCTACACCTTCGTTGTGCTGACCATCCTCTCTACCAGAATAAAGTACTGTTTCCCCTGTAGCTGTTTTTATTCTCCCCATCCCTGTCCATCTGCTCTCGCTTATTCTCAGGATATGTAGTTTGTAATTCCTCATCTCTGCTGTGATCTGTCTCAGCTTTCCTGCCTCATTCATGGTTCTGACATTCCAGAAACCAATTCTGGTTTTGTGTTTTGCGGTCTGGGCATCCGTTTTCATGCCAGTGGCTTCCTTTCGGCTTTCACCACTGTCATTCATACGAGCCTGAGACTCCGGATGTCCGTCCCGCATCAAAGTTTTTTCATTTATTGTCATTTCCGTAACATGTGCGTTTTTTTTACATAGACAGGGGTGTCGGCCCTGTGCTAAAACCCCCAACCTGGAGGACCAGTGTACCAGCTTTTGTCTGACCCCTATCCACGCAGACCAGTCCAGCTTGGTTGAACCTACCAGGAGTAAAACTCCCGCTGGCATAGCTCTGGGGATTGTCAGGGCACACAAGCTGCCATACCGCTACAAGGTATAGGTACCATTGATGGCAGCAACCTTACATGCCAGTTATTTATTCAACCTTAAGTGCCAGTTATTTATTCAACCTTAAGTGCCAGTTATTTTTCAACCTTACGTGCCAGTTATTTATTCAACCTTAAGTGCCAGTTATTTATTCAACCTTAAGTGCCAGTTATTTATTCAACCATGATAAGTGCCAGTTATTTATTCAACCATGATAAGTGCCAGTTATTTATTCAACCTTAAGTGCCAGTTATTTATTCAACCTTACGTGCCAGTTATTTATTCAACCTTAAGTGCCAGTTATTTATTCAACCTTATGTGCCAGTTATTTATTCAACCTTAAGGGCCAGTTATTTATTCAACTTGTATACAAGCTGGCCAAGTGACAACAATGTTTACCAGCTGCAGTTCATCTGTTGACCTCTGAACTATTTGAATAACACATTTCCAGACTTTCGCCCTTACAGTTGCTTGGCGTGCATTATGCAGATTTATTTATCCTATCTAGTCTTGACGTATGGATGTGAGTCATGGGTAATGACTACCACCCACAAAAGCCATCTGCAAACCTCAGAAATGAGAAATCTAAGGAAGGTGGTCAAAGTAACAAGAAGGAACATAGTCTGTAGCCAAATGATGCGTTATGATCTCAAAACCCAGCCCCTGCAGACCCAAATGGAACAGTTCCAATTACGATGGTTTGGCCATGTCTGCAAATGAAAGAAGATCGTCTACCGTGAAAAATATTGGAAGCCAAGAGCCAGGGATCCAGACCTCCAGGATGACCCAGAGTTCACTAGTAGGACAACATCAGACAATTACTGAAGGACGAAGAACTGGACTGGAACCAGGCCAAAAGGAAGATAGCTGATAGGATAGCATTGCACTCTCTCTAACAAATCTCTACATTCCAGGGTAGAAGAGGAACGACTAAATAAGTCATTATTTATCCTTTCTTGTCACTCCGGTTTTTATCTAACCACGTTATTTCCTCACCAAATTACAGGTAACAAAAGTTGTGTGTTATTCCCACAGTCAAATCTTAGGAGTCAAATAAAGAGCATGATTACTGCTCGCTCAGGCATGTCAAAAGAAGCAACGACCATGAATAATGTTGTGTATGAGACTGGCAACCTTATCATGTACAACAAATAGCTACAGAAACCAACATTGTAGGAGCACCTGCACGCTTTGGTTCAGGTTCCCCTGGGAATCAGCCACAGTGGTGACTCCATGTGACTCTTTAAGCAGCAAAAAGGGAACAGATGAAGGATATTTAAAACATTATTTAATCAACATCACAGACAGTATAATATATTTTCTACTACACCACTTACACTAGAAAGCATCAGAAACAGACTAGGGTTGATATAGTGGACAGCAGACTGGAGGCCGCCATGACGGCTGGATACTCTGCTCCGCTTCGCGTTGGAATTTTAACAATTATTTTTAATTCAGTCTCAATGCTGGTTGGATATTATTATGTTTGACAAAGCTTGAAACGGGGTTGGTGTTAGGTTCAGGCTAGCAGTAGTCTACCTATGGACAGCCACTTGGGAAACGTGGCATATGCAGTCTACTCTGCCTTATTCTTTTCTACCCATACTAGACATTATCACTGAGAATATCACAATATGAAGTGCCATAAACATCTTGTACAATATTTCAACATTATAAAGTGCTTAAATGAAACAGTATTTTGAAACAATGAAATAAGCTGAACACTAACATTAGAAAATTTCATAAATAATATAGTATAAAATGTCCTTATCATAATGGATGTTCTCACTAAACCTATCATGTTATAACAAAGTTTCTTTGATCATCTGTCAAGTTTGTTCGTTCTTCATTTTATTTTAAGCATATAAAAAAATTGTCCATATGTAGTCCCCTGGGGTCTCAGAGGAGGACTATGGCTTCCTCAATCATGTGACCCACTACATGAACAAAACTGTCGGCACTGCCACCACCATGATGAATCAGTTGAACACCTGCTGTTACAGTGCCCAAGACTAACTAACCTGCGACACCAGCTACTCCCATCGCACCCAACCATCCACAATGCACTCTAAACATCAACACAACTGAGGAAATACCTTTGTCAGAGAAGCAATGGGCTGTCAAGAGCTACCTGCTCACAGCTAAAGGGATTATATCATCATCATCATCATCATCCTCATCATCATCATCATGTCATAAGATAGCACTAACAGAGGTTGTGCACAAGACTGGCAACCTCATCATGTAAAACAAACTAATACGGAGTCCATCTCTGCAAGCTTCCTACAACAGGATCAGATACAGTGGTGCCTCTATGCTATATAAGGGGCAGAATGACAAATGGTGACAATAATAAACATCAACTTTAAATTCACAGCCTCACCAATGCCCCAATACCAAGGTCATATCAAAAAAGACCAATGCACCATCAACACATCTGTGCTTCTACCATTAAAACATTTCATTTTTTTTTTTTAAATTGCAAAAAAACTGGATAAAACAAGAGAAATAACTGATTATAGGGGTATATACTTTATATCATTATAGAAAAAAATTAATAATAAACAAAATTTGAGACAGAAAAATTATCACATTTTAATTAAAAATTAAAAGATTGGAATGTTTTTTATTTCACACACAGGCACATCTTGAAGAATAATTACTAAGCTTGCTTTTCCTAGTAGATAAACCTAATGACTAATCCATATCTGGAAAAAATATATGAACTAAACCAGCTCCTTTGTGTAATTATCACTAATCAAAATGCTGTACACCTTCAGATGAACGTAATTTGCAGGAAAATGAACAGAAATATGTCAGGTTATTTTTAACCACTTTTATTTAAGATCAAAATCATGTTGCTTATTTGTAGACTTCCAAATCTTTGACACCAAATGTCAAAACAATATAACTTTGTGAATTATTTGACAAATTATTGAATAGTGGTAACTGGCCAAGCACTTTAATTCTATACACAGAATGTCTGGAAAATTTATTGTATGTTTTCAGTGCATTTATTAGCAAATTAAAAGTGGCTCCCTAAAATGTGTTATTTTGAAAGAAAATAAATAACATATCATGTCATTATTTTGTGTATCAAGAAAATTACAAGTAATTTTTTTAATGAGGATATAACATAAATAAAAAGTTTCTGGTAATTTTTTTAAGAATATAAATAAAAGTGTTTTATGTCATTTTTAAAAGGATTTTTAAAAAAAATTCAGATAAATTTTTGTAAAGATATAGACAAAAGATTTCAGGTTTTTTTTCTTCTTTTTGGTAAGAATATAAATATACAAACATTTTAGGTAATTTTTTTTATACACAAATAAAAAAAAAATTATGGTCATTTTCTTTAAAAGATAAAATTTTAAAAAATGTCAGGTCATTTTTCTTCTAAAGTTATAAATAGAAAGATTTCAGGTCATTATTTTGTAAGAATATAAATAAAAATAAATTCAAAATTTCATGTATTATTTTTAATAATGATATAAATAAAAATGATTTCGGGTCTTTGTTTTGTTTTGTTTATTTTTTCTTTTAGTAAGGATATAAACAAAATAGGATTTCAGATTATTTTTTTAAGTAAGGCAATAAGTAAAAAGATTTTAGATCAGAGTAGTTTGTAAGCTATCTTTTCATACTCCTCATAGAAGATGTCATCAAGTCATGTAAGGAGAGAACAAGAAAGTATTCAGTGGGGTACTAAAAGATGAGACAGGTCTGTATTTCAGAGCTGGCATTTGCTGATGATGTTGCCCTGATTGCTAAATCAGAGGCACATCTCCAATCCAACCTGCAAGTCTGGAAGGAAGAGCTGGAGAAGAGAGGGATGGTCATAAGCAGCTTTAAAACAAAATCCATGGTGATATCACGAGAAGAAAGAAGACATCAGATTAAGCTGGGAGAACAGGTCCTGGCGCTGGTCAACCACTTTAAATACCTCGGAGCTATTATAGACTGAAAGGGAGGCATCAAAGAAGAGTTGGCCACTAGGAATGCAGCAGCTGGGAGACTTTTTCAGGCCATAAATTGAGGATTCCTCAGCAAGAGAGAGGTTGTTAAGAAAATGAAGATGGCTGTATACCGCTCCACCTATGTCCCTTGACATATGGATGCGAGTCATGGGCAATGACTACAACCCACAAAAGCCAGATCCAAACCTCAGAAATGAGGTATCTGAGGAAGGTGGTTGAAGTAACAAGAAGACACATGGTCCGCAACCAGATGATATGTCAAGGCCTAAATTCCCACCCCCTGCAGACCCAATGAGTTATAAAAACAATAATTAAATAATAACATCTCACAAAGAACTATTAACAAACATAAACTTTATAAACACAGGAGAAAAGGAGTACAAAAAGATGAAGAGAAATATTAACTGTAGCTAAACATTACAGAGTTAGTAAAAAGTAAACAACAGAACTGATGCAAAAAATCAACAACTGGGATCACAGATGAATTATTATGATATTCAAGACAGCACATAACAGTGATGAAATTATGAGAATAAATTAATGATTAAACAGGTCTATTTTGCTATCATAATGAGGTCAAGCATAGTGTAACCAATTCATATCTTAAAATTTCCACTTTAACCATGTCCATCAGCTATCTAGGTGAGACCAGGTCATCATTTTCCGGCTACACAACAGGTGGAAGTTCTGTCTGTACCACACGTACGGTTTGGTACAATAGATTTTGGCACCTGTAGTAGCATCAGCCTTATGACAGCCAAAAATCTGCTGCAGTCCTGCCCAATATGCAGAAGTGAGCAGAGAAGCATATGGCAACAACCTATTCTCTCCACGAAAAACTGTTTGGAGATGTCAAGGACCTTGAGCTGACTACGCCTTTATTAGAGTCATTTATGTGTAAGTCTGAGGGTGAATGAGGAAGAAGAACCATGAGCACGAAAGGAAAAAAGAAAGCACCGAAAGACCCTAAGCAGAAATCACTGGACAGAAAAGCTTGGTGTGAATTTTTTTGGTGGTCTGTGCTCCACAGGGAGTGGAAGGGTATTGAATGTCATTTCTTTCGGCTTTGCCTTCTTACTGACTAAACAGATTTCATGCTGGTAGGTCAAATAAAATCATAACAGATTTAATACAGGCCCATAACCTTCTATCTCAAATGTTTCAGGATGAGAATGTTTCGGAAAGCGGGATTATTCTAATTTCAGATGTCATCAAACTCACGTGATTGAAATGTAGCCCAACTCTCGATCCATACTTTGGTTGTTATTTTGTTTTTGTTTTTTGTAATGACTGTCGCGCGTTATTATTATTTTTTTAAAGCATGAACTACAGTTAAGATACTATTTTTCTGTCTCTGCATCCTAAGCCTAAATGCTAAATCGCTATCCATAACCGTGCTTCAAGCATTTAGTTTTCTTGTAAAAAAATATGCGGGTACAATGACAGCTGATACTAATATTAACCGTAACTCTTATCCTGTGTTGCGCATTTTCAAAAATAATTATTGACACACAGCAGTACATTTAATTTACTCCCAACACCAGAGGACCTTCAGCTCTGCCTTCAAAATAACGCATAACACAGGAAATGGGTGTCTGTTGCCCTAAGATGGTGGGGACTACTGTGTAACCTATATTATGTCCAGGCACTGGTATATCAATGCATAGAAATGCAATGGTCAAGCAAAGAATGAGTGGGTTAACTCCAAAGAAAATGAACAAAAAAAGTAAGGGCTCAGCTTGTGAATGAACACTATGAGAAATTGGATACAATAAGTAGTTTTTTCTACTTGCTTTTTCTTGTTGGTTTGACATGCTGTTGTGCAGTGCTGTATGATAAGTGTGTGCTGTCAGTTATTGGTTATGTTCCAAAAGATACATCCATTCACCTTATCTACCATGATAATGACATCACAGATCTGGATACTATATATCATTGTGTATATTTTCAGATATTTCATCAAGAAGTCATACAGAATAATTAACACAGCATGTTATGTCATTGATATTTGCAGTGAAAAAATTCCCGTCATGGAATCGCTAACTACATACATGGCTATGTCGTTTACCTGCCTTATCACATCTCTACTCTAATACTTCATGAGTTCTGATACCATGCCACCTTATCTGATTATGTTCAAATTCATGATTTACTGTACGGATTTTTAAAAAATTTTTATTTTTTTACTTTCTTGCTTGTTTAAAGAAAAATACTTAATTTTGATTATGACTGCATACTGTAAACGTACACTGTCATATTACCTTTATAATGTTGCATGCCTTCATATTAATGCTTTAAGTAACATGTGGGAATGAAAGGATATAGTATGCAAGATAAATGAGAGTGGAAGGGCAGAATGTTAGATGGGCCTGTGCGCCCAATTCTTAACCCTTTGAAAATAAAGTTTGTTCATTCTACCACGTCTCCTTCTGCACTCGCTAATAAAGTAGCGGGATTGATGCAAGTTAGCAAACAAACTTGCAGAAGGTGGAGCTAACCCTCCATTATGCACGAAAAGCGATAATAGCATTCCACAAGATTTTTCAAATTTCCGTTGTTGCCCATCTCATTATTGAAAAGTTGCAACATGGGATCAGTGTCAGTTGTATGTTAATATTTTTTTAAAGCGCGAAAAGGAATTAGGATAACATTTTTCTGCCTCTGAATCCTAGTGCTTAACTGCCAAACCCAATCTTCTTTCCAGTGTTTAGTTTTCTTTAAATAATAAGCTACAAATCCTGTTTTGGATGTCTTCAAAGAAAGAATTATTGACATATCACAGCGATCTGGGGATTTTTCAAATTTCTTTTGTTGCCAAACCCACAAATGAGAAGTAGCCGAACCTTCAATCCATAACATTTGCTGTTGTTGTTATTGTAAACTCTAATGCTTATGTCAACTTGTCTATGCATTGAGCATACGCTAGCATAGTAGCATAAAGCACAGACTGGAAATATGATGAAATTACTCGTGAGTGGTTACGTCATTTATGTGCACTGTGAAAAAAAAAAATCTTTTTTTTTAATAAAAAATTTTAGATTTTCAGTTTTTCAAATATCGAAATTTTGGATAAACTGTTACGGCCCTGTATACAAATGTCTAACTTTCTGTTTTTTAATCTTTTTTCTTTTTCAAAATAACTTACTGCAACCATTAAAATACTATATCAGTAATAATTTTTTTTATTTTTTATATTATTTTCCACTATACAGGGGGAAAATAATACACATCCCATTTATAGGACACCGAGCATGAATGGAGTACCCTTTATATAGGGAGATTCAAAAAATAATTTAACACTTTCAAAAATGTATTACTCTATAACTAAGTTCCATATGAACATGTAGTCTAAACCAATTTGTAAAGGAACTATCACTGCTTATTATAATCTTACAAATGCTAAATATGTCTGAAGACTAAAAAAAAGTTGTATTGCCTGCAACAGTAAGTTGTCTTTGGTAAGCTCGTATTCTACTGTGAACTCTTAAGTTTTTTTTCAATGTACACACAACATGTTTTAAGTATACTGAATGTACTTGTATCAATACTACAAAAGACACTATATATTTCTCTATCCATTTCTCTACAGTTTGAAATATAACATGTACATGTTGACAGAAAAGATTTACAAAAAATTTACACTAAAAGATAGTACACTTCACCGATTATAATTCTTCAAAAAATAATTACGGCACAGGGTGGAAAATAATTACGGAAGCAAAGAGTTAAAATTTAAGGGTTGGTTCTTTCCAAGTTTTTTTTTTAAAGTACAACTTTACAAAGTTGTAAAGGAAATTGAATAAGGATTTCATAAAATGTAAAATTTGGACAACATGAAACAAAACCTTAGTTAAAATTTACCAGCTCCAAAAACTGGCCTCCTGCCATGAAAGCCTAGGGAAATCAGCCTAGAATACTGGCCTCTAGTTCTTAAGAGTTACTGCAGTTTTTTGCCTTTGGTTCTGACCAAAAAAAAAAGAAAAGAAAACAGTGCATATTTTAGCAGCTTTTCCAAGAAGTCTGCTCCAATGTTTAATTTGATGCATAGTTGCCAGTGTGTGCCTACATCCGGTTAAAACGGCCAATCTGCTGACGGCAATTGGGGCAAGTGTGGATAACATCTTTACATCCATCAATGCAGAAGGGGAACAGGCAACAGCCAAGGACGCATCTGTGAGATAGAGGAACCATCTTGAGATTCTGCTCACACTGAGAGAAAAGCAGCTATACAGTGATTTAACACATTAACTACCGAATTGAAAAACACACTGTGGCCGAATTAAATTTTTTTTCCCATTTTCATCCTGTAGGTGTTTGCACAAAGTAAGCTGTAGTTTTCGTAATTGTTTACAGATTTTTATGAATTACACGTCATTTTAAAGATAAATGAATGTACTATTACAATAAACACCGGTTGTAACTCTAATAGAGGTTTTTGCTATTTAACGGCCCTCCGATGACTGAGGACTTGCAATATTTTCACAATTATAACTGCTTGCGCCCCATCTCTATCAAATTCACAATTTCAATCAATGTGCACACCGTTTTCACTCTTGTCCTCGTCGCTAGATCTATCAGTCAATTGTTGAAACACGTTTCTATCCTATTCAGCCGTTAGACGAGATGTACACGCATTTTTTGCAGTCCTATCACTAGGTGCCACGGTAAACAGTTTTACACGATTTGGTAACTAACCCAAAACGCTGAAAAATATGAACATAATATCAGTTTTCCAGTGTTCTACAACAACCATGCTTTGGGAATTTGTTTTCCAGTGGCAACTTAAAATCTCGAACCAGATCAGAGAGTGTTTCAGTACATTTTTCATTCGTTTTATTACTAAAATTAGATTGGCGATCTGAGCAGCTTGCGGTCCAAATGTGATTATTTTGCGAGCCGCTGACAGCGGCTTGCGGTAGTTAATGTGTTAAACAAAGCCAAATATGTGAAACATCAGGTCACTGTCCTACTGCATGGTTCTTAAACATTATGTCAATGTCCTACTGCATGGTTCTTAAACATTAGGTCAATGTCCTACTGCATGGTTCTTAAACATTATGTCAATGTCCTACTGCATGGTTCTTAAACATTAGGTCAATGTTCTACTGCACGGTTTTTAAATGTTATGTCAATGTCCTACTGCATGGTTCTTAAACATCAGGTCAATGTCCTACTGCATGGTTCTTAAACATCAGGTCAATGTCCTACTGCATGGTTCTTAAACATCAGGTCAATGTCCTACTGCATGGTTCTTAAACATCAGGTCAATGTCCTACTGCATGGTTCTTAAACATCAGGTCAATGTCCTACTGCATGGTTCTTAAACATCAGGTCAATGTCCTACTGCATGGTTCTTAAACATCAGGTCAATGTCCTACTGCATGGTTCTTAAACATCAGGTCAATGTCCTACTGCGTGGTTCTTAAACATCAGGTCAATGTCCTACTGCATGGTTCTTAAACGTCAGGTCAATGTCCTACTGCATAGTTCTTAAACATCAGGTCAATGTCTTACTGCATGGTTCTTAAACATCAGTTCAATGTCCTACTGCATGGTTCTTAAACATCTATGTGAATGTCCACAAACAACTGACCCTTAAAGAAGCTGCACACAACTTAACTGAGTCATCATCATCATCCTTTAGCTCCACAAAGGGTATAAACACAGGATTTCTTCAAATCTCTCAGTCCCATGTCATCGGTTCAAGGTTTTTCTCCATGTCTTCTTCATCCCTTTCACCTCTGCCTCCAGTTTTTTGGTCTCCCTCTACCTCTCCTACCCTGGGGATTCCAGAACAAGGACTGCCTAGTAATACTTACAACAGGTTTCCTTAGTGTGTGACATATCCATTGCCAACATCTTCTTCTCATCTCTTGCTCCACTGGCACTTGTCCGATCCTTGTCATCAGTTCCACATTAGTGATCTTGTCATACCATTTCAATCCTTCTATTCTCTGCAAGCACCCATTTATGAAAGTCTGTAGCTTTTTCATTCTTGAGCCATACAACAGACCTGACTAGACATTTGAGTTGAAGATTATGATTTTTGTGTTGCACCTGATCCCTTCTGAGCGTCTGATTAACAGAGTGCTTACAGCTTTGGTCTCTCGCTGCAATTGTGCAATTCACAGTATCGACACGCCCCAGTCTACCCAGCCATAAATGGGTACCTGACTGTGCTATTGAGTTAGGGAAAGAAAAGGCAGCAAGGAAGAGAACTGGTTACACCACCTCTTGATGCTGGGCCTAGTTTAGTGAAGTCTCTAACACTTCACTCCCCTGTGGTAGTATCTGCTATGGGACTACCTTGATCCCTTTTAATCTCCATATATCTCCCAATGCACAGAAGCAAAGAACAAGGTGCTAGCAGAAAAACAGAAGTCCTGGGAAGAATGTGGAGAAAAGATAGAAAAAGATGCGCAAGAAAACCAGAAATTGTTCTATAAGACCCTAAAGAACATGAGGAAGGAAAAACAATGCTCTCTCAAATTTATAAAGGACAAACAAGGAAAATTGCTTACTGTCCCGAAGGAAGTAATGGAAAGATGGAAAGAATATTTCTCAGAACTCCTTGATGGTGAGCATGGTGAAGCATCAGAAATGATAACCACTAGCACAGAAGAGAAAACCAATGATGGTGAAGATGACATAAAGATGGAAGACTGAAGGCAGCACTGGAGAAAATCAAGATGGGCAAAGCAGCAGGGCATGATGGTATAACACCAGAAATGGTTAAGTACATGAGAGCATCAGGCAACCTATTACTCTTAAGGGTCCTACAGGCAGCGTGGTGCAACAAGACCATACCAAAGGATTGGGAGATTGCCATCATAACACCAATTTTCAAAAAGGGTGACAATTGACAATGTGGAAACCATAGAGACATATCCCTTCTCAGTGTCCCTGGTAAAATCTACTCTAGAATCCTAGAGCAGAGACTCCGACGCCTAGCTGAGCCACAATTGGATGAGGTCCAGAGCGAATTCCGAGCAAACCGAAGTACTCAAGACCTAATCTTCACACTCAGACAGCTGAGTGAAAAGGCTCTTGAGTATAAGAGTGAGATCCATCTTTGTTTCATAGATCTGGAAAAGGCGTTTGACAGGGTCCCCTGGAGCAAACTTTGGAACTGTTTGGCAAGGAAGAACATTCCAGCACCTCTGATTCATGCTATACAGAGCTTCTACAAGTCTTGCAGAAATTATGTGAGGACAGCAAACCATAAGTCAGAAGAGTTCAGGACCACCACTGGTGTAAGACAAGGTGATATCCTGTCACCTTATCTTTTCATACTCCTCATGAACGATGTCATCAAGGCATGTAAGAAGAGAACAAGAAAGTATTCAGTGGGGTACTGGAAGATGAGACAGGTCTGTATTTCAGAGCTGGCATTTGCTGATGATGTTGCCCTGATTGCTAAATCAGAGGCACATCTCCAATCCAACCTGCAAGTCTGGAAGGAAGAGCTGGAGAAGAGAGGAATGGTCATAAGCAGCTCTAAAACAAAATCCATGGTGATATCACGAGAAGAAAGAAGACATCAGATTAAGCTGGGAGAACAGGTCCTGGAGCAGGTCGACCACTTTAAATACCTCGGAGCTATTATAGACCGAAAGGGAGGCATCAAAGAAGAGTTGGCCACTCAAAAAGCAGCAGCTGGGAGACTTTTTCAGGCCATAAATCAAGGATTCCTCAGCAAGAGAGAAGTTGGTAAGAAAACGAAGATGGCTGTATACCGCTCCACCTATATCCCAGTCTTGACATATGGATGTGAGTCATGGGCAATGACTACAACCCACAAAAGCCAGATCCAAACCTCAGAAATGAGGTATCTGAGGAAGGTGGTTGAAGTAACAAGAAGAGACATAGTCCGCAACCAGACGATACGTCAAGGCCTAAAATCCCACCCCCTGCAGACCCAAGTAGAACAGTCCCAACTAAGATGGTTTGGCCATGTCTGCAGAATGGGAGAAGATCGACTACCACGACAAGCATGGGAAACAAAGAGCCAGGGATCCAGGACGACCCAGAGTCCGCTGGGAGGACAACATTAGACAATCTTTGAAGGACCGAGGACTAGAATGGAACCAGGCCAGGAGGAAGACAGCTGATAGGATAGTCTGGCGCTCTCTCTTCCAAACCTCTACACCTCATGGCAGAAGGGGAACGACTAAGTAAGTAAGTAAGTATATATCCCAATGCAATGAAAACTCCTCTAGCCTTTTGTATTCTCATTGTCTGTCGCTCCAACTTTATGAATGCCCACAAGCAACTTACCCACATAACAGGCAGTACAAAACACAACTATGTGAATGTCCACAAGTAACTAACCCTAAAACACTCAGAACAAAATATAGCTATGTGAATGTCCACAAGTAAATTACCTTAAAACACTCAGCACAAAATATAACGATCTGAATGTCAACAAGTAACTTACCTTAAAACACTCAGCACAAAATATAACTATGTGAATGCCCACAAGTAACTTACCCTAAAACACTCAGCATAAAATATAACTATGTTAATGTCCACAAGTAACTTACCTTAAAACACTCAGCACAAAATATATTTATCTGAATGTTCACAAGCAACTTATCTAAAAAATACACAGCACAAAATATAACTATCTGAATACCCACAAGTAGCTAACCTAAGTATACACATCACAAAACATAACTATGTGAATATCAAGAAGCAACTTACCCAAAAAGACCATAAAAAATATAACTATGTGATGTCCACAAGCAACTTACGTTAAAAAAAAATTAAACAACACAAAATACAATAATCAGAATGCTAACAAACAACACTGCGGCGCATAACCAGGTTGGCCGGGGTTGGCATAGCCTGAAACTATAATCCTAACAATTTACTTGCAGTTCATTTACATTATAATACAAGCCCATTTTACTACCAGACATAAATGACACTTTACTGAGATCACAATATAAATGACACTATTCCTGTGCTTACAATATAAATGAAAATTTATTAGTGTCTATTTTTCCACTGCCTCTGATTGGCAGAGCGGTTAGAGTGCTTACCTCTGACTGCAAAGTAATCAAGTTCCAGGTTAAAAAAACCTGTTCGTGTTATGCCTAGTTGATCCAGCTGTAAATCGATACCTGACTCTGCTAATGAGTTAGGGAAGGCAAAGGCAGTGAGGAATGGAATTGGTCACCCCATCTCATAAAGCTAGACCTAGTATAGTGATGTCTCTAACACTTAACTCCTCTACAGCAGTATCTGCTATGGAACCATCACCACATTGTTTCTACACCTCTAGATTAATGATCAGAATAGCAGTAAGGCAGAGAGAAATGATTCCTCCACCCCTTTCAGTCCCTGGTGACGTTTTGTCTCTTGTTTTTATTATGTTCCCTCATTCATTCATTACCATTCTGTTCCATGTGGAGAATATGCCTTCAATTTCTTTTTCTTTGATCCTTAACTGCAGACAAAGCAGTCAGTGGCCATCACACCTGGTGGTGTCTTGTAGGGCAGCAACAAACTGCTTCCACTTTGTTCGGTCAGCAGCCATCCTTCGTACAGTGCTCCAGCTCTGGTTCATTCTTTGCATCTCGGCCTCGACAGTTCTCCGCCAAGTTGTTTTTGGTCGGCCTCTCTTTCGCTTTCCTTCGGGGACCATAGTATAGCTATTCTTCTGATGGCATCGAGGTCTCATCTGAGGACGTGGCCAACCCAACTCCATTGTCTGCCAGCTATGATGGTGTGCGTGTCCTCTTGGTTACTCCGAGTAAGTAGTTCTTGGTTCTCTGTCAAAGCAGTCAGTGGCCATCACGCCTAGTGGCGTCTTGTAGGGCAACAACAAATTGGTTCCACTTTGCTCGGTCGGCGGCCATCCTTCGTACAGTGCCCCAACTCTGGTTCATTGTTAGTGATAGTATGTGGCCAAAAGATTCTGAGAATTTTCCTTAGGCAGATTGTGTGGAAGGAAGACAGTTTCGACATTGCCTTCTCTGTTACTCTCCTGCATTCCACACCATACAGAAGCACAGAAAGTACACAGCTCTCAAATAATCTTAATTTGGTGTTTGTGCTGTATTGGGAAGACTTCCAGATGTTGTTGACACTAGCAAAGCCTGTTCTCACTTTATTCATTATGTTGTTGATGTCTTTGCTTGTTCTGCCATCTGGTGTTACTATGCATTCTAGGTATGTAAATGTGCCTGTCTATTCCAGCTTCTGGTTCTTTACTGTTATGGGCTCAGGACTGCCCACATTTAGTGTCATGACCTCTGTCTTCTTTAGATTGATGTTTAGACTCACCTGCTAGCTATACTTATTCAGTCTATATGTTTTTTCTTGGATGTGTTGATGTGAATGTGCGAGTAATGCAATGTCATCTGCATATTCCAGATCTTCCGGTGTAGAAAACATTGTCCATCTAATTCCTCTTGGACTGCCCTCTGTTGTCTGGCACATCACCCAGTCTATGACTGTCAAAAATAAAGTTGTTGATAATGGGCATCCCTGTCATACTCCTGTCTTCACCTCAAAAGTTAGACTGCTCAACCCAACACTGCATGTAAAGTTAGCACAGAGGCTTTTAATGATGGAAACAATGCAGCTGGGAATTCCATAAGCCCTCAGTATTTTCCATAGGCTGTCCCTGTGTATGCTGTCAAAAGCCTTTTCAAAATCCAACAAAGTTAATGTGTGTATGCCATTCTGAGCACTGCTCTATAATGTTCCTGAGGGTGAATGTATGATCTGCACATCTTTGCACTTTTCTTTCTGAATCCTGCATGCCTTCAACTAGTTCATATTTTGGGACTACAATTTTTTCACCCTAATTTACTTGAATATAGTAATTTGTAGTAATATGCTGAAGTTAACTCAAATGTTAGTGAATATGCAAGTCAGCAAGGACTGGCTGATATGTTTACAAAACTACCCCCTCGAAATAAAATAAAACACATTTTACATAACTGATTGTTACAACACACCACCCTGAAGGACAAAGAAATAGTAGATGTTATGTGGGGACTATGAAGGGACAAAGAAAGAGTATAGGTTGTGTGGGGTCTCTGAAGGGCAAAGAAAGAGTATAGGTTGTGTGGTGGGGGTCTCTGAAGGACAAAGAAAGAGTATAGGTTGTGTGGTGGGGACTCTGAATGGACAAAGAAAGAGTAGAAGTTATGTGGGGACTCTGAAGGGACAAAGAAAGAGTAGAAGTTATGTGGGGACTCTGAAGGACAAAGAAAGAGCAGAAGTTATGTGGGGACTCTGAAGGACAAAGAAAGAGCAGAAGTTATGTGGGGACTCTGAAGGGACAAAGAAAGAGCAGAAGTTATGTAGGGACTCTGAAGGGACAAAGAAAGAGCAGAAGTTATGTGGGGACTCTGAAGGGACAAAGAAAGAGCAGAAGTTATGTGGGGACTCTGAAGGACAAAGAAAGAGCAGAAGTTATGTGGGGACTCTGAAGGACAAAGAAAGAGCAGAAGTTATGTGGGGACTCTGAAGGACAAAGAAAGAGCAGAAGTTATGTAGGGACTCTGAAGGACAAAGAAAGAGCAGAAGTTATGTGGGGACTCTGAAGGACAAAGAAAGAGCAGAAGTTATGTGGGGACTCTGAAGGGACAAAGAAACAGCAGAAGTTATGTAGGGACTCTGAAGGGACAAAGAAAGAGCAGAAGTTATGTGGGGTCTTTAAAAAGACAAAGAAAGAGTAGAAGTAATGAGAAGGGTCTTTAACTCTTTGACTCCATAATTATTTTCCAACCTGTGCCATAATTATTTTTTTTAAAATTCTAAACGGGGAAGTGTACTGTCTTTTAGTGTAAGTTTTATGTTAATCTTTTTCTGTGAAAATGTACTTATTATAAACCAAACTGTAGGGAAATGGATAGAGAATTGTAATATATAACGTCTTTGGTAGTATTAACACAAGTTTGTTCGGTATACTTAAAACATTTTGCATGTAAAATTGAAAAACACTAAACAGTTAACTGTAGAATACGATATTACCAAAGACAAATTACTGTTGTAGACAATAACACTTTCTTTTTAGTCTTCAAACATCAAGTTAATCCATATACAAAGTAAAAAAAACATTGCTTATGGCCACAATTAGTACATTTAGTGTTATTCACACCAGTTTTTACTGTGGTCCCTTGTAAGAAAAAAATAAATTATGCAATCGTGCATTACGTAATTTTCAAACAAATAAAGAAGAATAACATCATATAAAAACTTTTTTACTCTTGTTTAATGTTTTAATAGTATCCCTAGCTTCATCTTCTACCTAGGACTAGTGATTAGATGTTACGGTAGGTCTAGTTTTGTTGCTTTTTGATCGGCCAGAATATGACTACGTCCACTCATCAACTAAATCTAATGTGTCTAGCTTTTCTGCACTGATTCCGTATTTTGACAACAAACTGTGACTACCAAACAATCATCATCAATGTTAGCAAAGTTTCAAAGTAGTTTGACACAATTATTTGCTTAGGAGACTTAGAAAATGTAAATATAAAGCTTGACATATTTCTCTAGCAATAACAACGAAAAACGCAAACACGCGAATCGGCACACAAATTGTGATAATAACATCAAAACACGCACATGTGCTGCTTAACTACAGTCAAATTAGTTGTTTATATAGTAGCGGAAGTCATTCTACGAGTTTTAAAATATGAACTGCATTAAACGGACGATTTTTGGGGTTTATTCGTGATAAACTAAAAACAACAATCTGAGCGTTGCGCTGGCACAGCGTGTTGAATTTTGCAACGCTCAGAGCATTGGTCTGGAGTCAAAGAGTTAAAGAGACAAAGAAAGAGTAGAGGTTGTGTGGGGGGCTTTTAAAGATACAAAGAAATAGTAGATGTTATGTGGGGTTTCTGAAGGGACAAAGAAAGTAGATGTTATGTGGGGTTTCTGAAGGGACAAAGAAAGTAGATGTTATGTGGGGTTTCTGAAGGGACAAAGAAAGTAGATGTTATGTGGGGTTTCTGAAGGGACAAAGAAAGTAAATGTTATGTGGGGTTTCTGAAGGGACAAAGAAAGTAGATGTTATGTGGGGTTTCTGAAGGGACAAAGAAAGTAGATGTTATGTGGGGTTTCTGAAGGGACAAAGAAAGTAGATGTTATGTGGGGTTTCTGAAGGGACAAAGAAATAGTAGATGTTATGTGGGGTTTCTGAAGGGACAAAGAAATAATAGATGTTATGTGGGGTTTCTGAAGGGACAAAGAAAGTAGATGTTATGTGGGGTTTTCCTGAAGGGACAAAGAAAAGTAGATGTTATTTGGGGTTTCCTGAAGGACAAAGAAATTAGATTTATGTGGGAATCTCTGAAGGGACAAAGAAAGTAGATGTTCATGTGGGGTTTCTGAAGGACAAAGAAAGTAATGTTTATGTGGGTTTCTGAAGGGACAAAGAAAGTAAATGTTATGTGGGTTTCTGAAGGTACAAAGAAAGTAGATGTTGTTATGTGGGGTTTCTGAAGGGACAAAGAAAGTAGATGTTATGTGGGGACTATGAAGGGACAAAGAAAGAGTAGAAGTTATGTGGGGACTCTGAAGGGACAAAGAAATAATAGATGTTATGTGGGGTTTCTGAAGGGACAAAGAAATAGTAGATGTTATGTGGGGTTTCTGAAGGGACAAAGAAAGTAGATGTTATGTGGGGTTTCTGAAGGGACAAAGAAATAGTAGATGTTATGTGGGGTTTCTGAAGGGACAAAGAAAGTAGATGTTATGTGGGGTTTCTGAAGGGACAAAGAAAGTAGATGTTATGTGGGGTTTCTGAAGGGACAAAGAAAGTAGATGTTATGTGGGGTTTCTGAAGGGACAAAGAAAGTAGATGTTATGTGGGGTTTCTGAAGGGACAAAGAAAGTAGATGTTATGTGGGGGTTTCTGAAGGGACAAAGAAAGTAGATGTTATGTGGGGTTTCTGAAGGGACAAAGAAAGTAGATGATATGTGGGGTTTCTGAAGCAGGACAAAGAGTGTGAAGTAGATGTTATGTGGGGTTTTTGGAAGGGACAAAAGTCCGAAAGGTAGATGTAACATGGGGTTTTCGGAAGAGACTGAAGGGACAAAGAAAGTAGATGCAAAAGCTCAATGTATGGGGTTTCTGAAGGGACAAAGAAAGTAGATGTTATGTGGGGGTTTCTGAAGGGACAAAGAAAGTAGATGTTATGTGGGGTTTCTGAAGGGACAAAGAAAGTAGATGTTATGTGGGGTTTCTGAAGGGACAAAGAAAGAGTAGAATATCTGCTTCTTCTGGCACATCATAAGACATGACTAATATGAGGTTGTGTATGAAGCTGGCAAACTAATTGTTACGTAAACTACTGCTGCAAAAGCTCATGAATGTTTTGATGTAGGCTTCCTGCAAGGGGACCGTTGGAGTGATGGCTCCATGTTTAATTAGAAGGCGAGAATGGGGAAAGAAAATAGAACTTATTTTCTGTACCTTAACAAACACACTGTCCAAAATGAGAACTCATAGCCATAACATGTTAGACCTAATGGCCAAAACATGTTAGACCTAATGGCCATAACATGTTAGACCTCATACACAATTCTAGAGGGAAGAAAAATGAAATGTGTGTGCCTATTAAGTTCAAAAACATGCTGAAAAAGTTTACAGATTATAGAGAAGGGGCTCTTTAAGACTGTTTGATAAAAGTTTGACAGATTATAGAGAAGGGGTGCTTTTAGACTATTTGATAAAAGTTTGACAGATTATAGAGAAGGGGCTCTTTAAGACTGTTTGATAAAAGTTTGACAGATTATAGAGAAGGGGCTCTTTAAGACTATTTGATAAAAAATTGACAGATTATAGAGAAGGGGTGCTTTTAGACTATTTGATAAAAGTTTGACAGATTATAGAGAAGGGGCTCTTTAAGACTGTTTGATAAAAGTTTGACAGATTATACAGAAGGGGCCCTTTTAGACTATTTGATAAAAGTTTGACAGATTATAGAGAAGGGGCTCTTTTAGATTATTTGATAACCACTGTAACAAACAATATAGCAGCATATGAAGTAATTTATATCTGTTATATATTTACTGTCTTAGTATGACCTACTGCAATCAGGCTGGCAACCCTCATTCATGTCTAACAAATTCCACCCCCTTGTATGCTGTTATTTGATGCAGACTAAGGGAATCATCTTGCAATGACGCCCCAAAAGTAGCAAAGAGGAAAAAATATGATAATATCCTGCTCTCAGTTTCGGCAATCTTCTATTCTAGATTTGTGAAAACAAAAGAAAAAATCGAAAAACGTGATTCTGCAGTCAATCTCCTATGCAGTTTTCCTTTGTACATCAAATCCTGGAACAACCATTCTAATTTTATTGCAGTATCCTCTGCCCCCCCCCCACCCCCCCTGCTCCATCCATTCAAGCTCTTTCCATGTCTTCGTTATCCCTTTCATGTCTGATTCCAGTTCCCTTCTCCATGTGTTTTGGTCTTCCTCTGTTTCTCCTAACCTGGTGACTGCAGAAAAGGAGACAGTCTTGTAATCCTACCAACTGGTTTTCCTCTGTTTCTCCTAACCTGGTGACTGCAGAAAAGGAGACAGTCTTGTAATCCTACCAACTGGTCTTCCTCTATTTCTCCTAACCTGGTGACTGCAGAAAAGGAGACAGTCTTGTAATCCTACCAACTGGTTTTCCTCTGTTTCTCCTAACCTGGTGACTGCAGAAAAGGAGACAGTCTTGTAATCCTACCAACTGGTCTTCCTCTATTTCTCCTAACCTGGTGACTGCAGAAAAGGAGACAGTCTTGTAATCCTACCAACTGGTTTTCCCAACAGGAGCCCTATCCATTGCAGCATCTTCTTCTCATCTCTTGTTCTACTAGCACTTGTCTGGTTTAGGTCATCGGTTCTACATTGATGACCTTGTCATACCATTTCAATCCTTCTATTCTACGTGAGCACCTATTTATGACAGTATGTAACTTCTTGGTTGTGCCTTTTGTTGTTGTTTTCCATGTTTCAGAGCCATACAATAAGAATGACTTGACATTCAAGTTGAAGATTCTTATTTTTGTGTTGGACTTGATTTCTTGTGGATTTCTATATATTTCTCAATGCAATGAAAAAGAGCTCATCTTGCCTGTTATTGTATATGCTTTGTGGCACAATGGAGTAAAAGTGTGCCTCTAAGAAATACCCTCATGATCCAGAAACCATGCAATGCAAAAAATACCCATTTCTTAAAAGTAAGAAAACACAATGAATATAAATTAAAGCAAATAATCAATATATATAAAATCCCAGATTTTTCTGTCAGTAACACTAAGGGATGCAACTGTGGTTGAAAGTTAGGCATTAATTGTATTGTTTCCCTAATATGTACTCTCCCGAAAATAGTAACACTTGTTTGTAGAATGTGCAAATGACGGTGTGCACAAAAATATTTATAGAATATGTGATCCCGTATAAACACATTGGGATCCTCGCTGCTGCTACATAGTTCTTGTGCTGTGGTGATGCACAGTGGTTTTTTTTAAATACTTTTGAATGAGTAAAATTAAAAGTGCCATTAGGTATTGGTGCTTTTGAATTTAATTCCCGTCTTATGACGGGCTTTTACACTAGTTAATAAAAAAATGAATATAAATTAACCCAAATAAATATAGCAGTATAGATAAATTAAGCAGCTCAGCATATAAAACTTAATACATCAATAATATAACAAAGAAAATTTAAAAAGTAGATTTTTTTTTAAAGTACAAATAAATCAAATAACACTCATAAATACCTCCTGGATATCCTGTTCAGCAGCATAAACAAGAACAGGTTAAATTCAATTAGCACTGTAATAATTCTAACAATACCTACACAACAAGTTCAAATTATGTGACTGTCTATGTTGTTCCATCAAACTGGCTTACAAGGTGGTACAGGTCCGTATTCTATTTTCCTAAATCCCCGGGAACACGTGTGTTTCGGAAACCAAATTTTTTTGGTTTCCAGATGGCACCAAAATTGCATTCAAAAAGTCGCCCAAAATGTGTTTGAAAATCATCCAAAACTGTCTAAGTATGATCAAAAAGTCGCCCAAAGAAACTTTCGATTTTCAGAATATTTCGGTTTTCGGATAAAAGGAAACAGACCTGTATCACCAAAATACAAAGCATTGGACTAAGAAAATTAAATGTGACAAAATTACACTGACATTCCCAATTGTTATCTTAACAAAGAAAAGTATATTTTGAAATAATATCATAAGATAGTAGCATATATTGGGAAGTATCATTAATATAATATAATAATGTTATATATCTATGGCAAACGCAAAGTGGTTGCAGCACTTACTTCGCGAGACAAAGTTATTGGGTTCAAAACCCAGTAGTAACATGCTTCAGTCTACCTAACTGTAAACAGATACACAACACTGCTCTTTAATTAAGAAAGGCAAAGGCAGCTAGGAAAGAGACCAGCTACCCTGCAAAGCTGAGATCTAGTATAGTCAAAACTCTAACACTTCAACTCCCTACAGCTATATCTGCCATGAGATAACCCCTACTCTTCATCTCCCGATGTGTCATTAAATTGATAATACTATATAAGCTGAAATTTGACATTATATTATATTTATGATAACTCAAATTATAATGAGAGATCCGTAAACAGTACAAAGAAGTTAATCAGGAAATATAAGCAATCAAATAGCATTAGGGACCCAAAGACGCAACAATAGAGAATGCAGTGAGCAACCCATAGCGAGGGAAGGTGTTGCGTGATAAATTCTCGCAACATCGTTTTATTTCAATATCTGTTTTATAACGCAAGGGCAACAACTGCTTGAAATCTATAGTCACTTTTCTCGGTAAGCATTTGTCTTCTCGCGTTAGTATCGAATGCAGTTAACTTTTGAGCTGTGGTCATTTTTGCGCTGGACTGCGCATGACTTGTCTTGTTGTTTGGTCGATCGGTTTCCGCCCACCACTAGTGGGAGTGAGCGATTTGGAATGGCGAAAGAGATGCCTCGTTGAAGAGGGGATCTCCGCTATTTTTTGTTCTGTCAGGGATGTGTAGTCCTCTTATGGATATTTCGTTTAGTCGAGATAATACCTCTAGTGTTTTCCCACATGTCGGGAGGCGTGATATTTCTGTGTATTTCATGAAAGCAAGGTAAATTGACTTTTTCATTAACTCTATTGATTTTGGGTCGTGAGCGATTTCGATTCATAGCCTGTCTGCGAAAGTCGTCGTCACGAGATGTTTTTTCCCAGCTCACATGTCGCTGCATTGTACTGCATCGGTTGATGCAGTACCAAGGACCATTACTTGCTACTTTGTTAAATGAACGAGGTTTAGAAAACCTTTATTATCTAGAGGATATTCTTGAGGACATTATTTATACTTCGGCAGACGTGTCTGTCTTGCTGAAGTCAAACTAAGGAGAGTGAACTGATCTCATACATCTGGTTATCTCCTGGCTGTTATAGAAAAGGATGGAGTTGTTCATCTGACTACATTTACAGCACTTTGAAATATAACATGCATCTGACTCATCATTGTAATGCTGTCTACCGTTTATTGCTGTATTGAATGTTGCTGTGATAATGACTGTTTGATGTGCCTACACATTTGCGTAACCATTTTGTCACTGTGGCGTCCACAATAAATAATGAAGAAAAACGTCAACGGCTGTTTCAAGACTCATTGACTTTATACGTCGTGAGTTTACTGACGTCCTATGTGGATTGCCCTGTTATTTTTGCATGAACATTGTTTTGACTGAACACATCTACACACTACACAAAACCAGACATGCGGATGCCATCCATCATCATATGGCATCACGCATCATTTGGTGGCCATAAGCTGGTTTGATTCTGGTACTAGCAAACACGGGGTCCCTTACCCACTTCATTTTCAACAAGAATTCATCAGCATCCTTCAAGAAATTAACATTCTTCAATACAGTCAACATCTTCAAAATTTTCAAAGTACTCGGCGTTGCCCGGTAAAAGTCAAAATTTCAACCTTTTGACGGAAACAAGAATTTGACAGTACCCGGCGTTGTTACATGTTGCCGGATAACTCGGACTGCTGTTATCTTTTACGCAAGTCAAGCAAGTTGCTGCTGTCAAGGTTCCAGTGCTGTCGTTTTTTGAGAAGGTCAAGTGCCGGTTGAAACGGGTTGTTTTCTGAAGAAGGCCAAGTACCGATTTCCATCAACTTACTTTTGGATTAGAAGGTCAAGTGCCGAAACAACTCAACACACAGTATTTCAGAAGCTCTTGTACCATCGTGTTAGCAGTGGAAGCAGTTCAGATGTGCCATCATCGTTGGAGCTTCGCTCTTTAGGACGTTGATTGACATCCGTTTTTCTGCTGTTCTACGATTGGAAGCCTTTAAGTTAAGTGGCCTGTTTGTATGTAAACTGTGCCCTTATACTTCTGCTGAGTCTTCTGTGTATCATCTCATTCTATATATTTTATGTCTATATGTTATTTGTATATTTATATGTTTATATTTCAGCGGGTTCTCGGTTGGGTGGTGTCTCCGTTAGATTATGCCACGTCATAGAGGTCGTCTATTGTGAGCGTTTTCTGTAGGGTTTGCAAATTTCCGATACTGGAATTTGCTAAGCGACTTCTGTTGCTATTTATGTTAGCTGTGATGACATGTTTTAATATTGTTTTCGTTATTATTTCACATTCTTTAGTTTTGTTGTGATTTGTTTGTATTTGTTAGCCTACTCTTGTCTATAATTTAGTTTCATACAACATTTTTGTTTATACACTGTGGTGTCATGTATTTTGTTTAATTCTATCGCAGATATCGTCACATTTTTTGTGATATTTCATTAATTTCTGCTTTATTTTTAGTTGATTTCTGCGAAAGTTTTTGTATTGTTGCTGATCTTTGTTATTGTTTACATTGTTATTGTTTACATTGTTTGTATTGTTTACATTTTCAATGTTTACATTCTGCATGTGTTTACATAGTCATTGTTTACAGTTATAGTAATTAGTTAATGGGCTATGCTAATGCACTGTTACTACTATACTGATGATAAATGAATGATGAATAGTGTCGTGCACTATTGAATGAGAAGTGCACTTATGATCAAGATTTGAGTGCTGATATTTCATATACAAGTTCTTTGATTGGAGACTTGTTTCCCACAGAGACTGGGATAATATAATGTGATGTGAATATACAAGTGCTTAATTAAGACTTGTTACACTTAGGTTTGAAATAAATTAGTTAATTATTTCAGGTTTTGGACTCATATGTTAGACAACATGTCTACATTTGAGCACTTTATTGAGCAGGGTAAATTGCTTGGGAAGACTGGTGATAAGTTAGAAGAATTTGCAACTGCTCGATATGATAAAGCAATGGAAGCTGAACAAAAGAAACTGCATATGGAAGCTGAACAAAAGAAACTGCAGATGCAGGTGGATGAAAAGAGATTCCAAATGGAAATGGAAAAACAAAAAAGGGAATCAGAAGCTGAGGAAAGAAAGCTACAGCTAGAGGCTGAGAATAAAAGACTTGAAAAAGAAGCTGAGAATAAAAGACTTGAAAAAGAGGCTGAGAATAAAAGACTTGAAAAAGAAGCTGAAAATAAAAGACTTGAAAAAGAAGCTGAAAATAAAAGACTTGAAAAAGAAGCTGAAAATGAAAGACTTCAAATGCAGGCTCAAGCTGAAGAAAGGAAGTTACAAAGAGAGTCTGATGAGAGGAAAGCAAAAATGGAACATGAAGAAAAACTCTTAGCTTTAGAGTTGGAGAAATTGAAATTGACGAGCATGAGTAATGGTAATGATTCAAACAAGGGTTCATCTTCTGGGAAGGCTAATAATGATACTTTTAAGATTAAGTTACCAACATTTAGTCCTTCCAGTGATGACATAATGTTCTATCTGGACAGATTTGAACAAGCATGTACAGCTCATAACATAGACAAAGCAAAATATGTTTATCAGTTATCAGGGATACTGACAGGTAAAGCTCTAAGTATATTAAATATGGTGGATGAACCTGACAAGAGCAATTATGAGGTTGTCAGGGCCGCTTTGTTAAAGAAATATCAGCTTAACGAAGACGGCTATCGTCTACAATTTAAAAACATGTTACCTGAAAATGGAGTTGAATTCTCCGAGTTTATTGCAAGAATACGCATTACTTTCTCACGACGGGTTGAACTATCTAAGACGGAAAAAACTTATGAAGGACTTATGGACTTAATACTTAGAGACAAAGTCATGTCGTCTGTCAATGAGTCTTTCCTTGCTTTCCTTCATGAACGTAAACCTAAAACAATAAAAGAAATGGAAGATTTCTGTTGCCAATACGTAACTGCGCACCCACACATAACCATGGGTAACTCTAAGGTGAAAGAAGGTTTACCAGTTGCTTCGGCAGCTCCGTATGGTCAAAACTTTGCTCGTAGATCCCAACAAAATTTTGATAGAAAGGGCAGCGGTAATTTCTGTCAAAATCATGGAAACCAATTTCATGGTGATTCTTCTTCGAAGAATTGGAGACAACCTGATAGTGGTCGTTACTATCACCCTAATAATTATAAGCATTTCAAAAGAGGATATGGTAATAGAGGTTATTCCTGCCGAAGACCTCAGAACCAAACAAATAGATGTTCGCATCAATGTGAACATGATAGTAATCGTGGAAACTGGAATTCGAACCAGTATAACAATTACAATAGAGACAATAATAACTGCAGAGATAATAATAACTCTGATAACTTCAGAGGTAATAATAGTCGGGGTAGATCTCAACACAAAAAAAAGAGATATCAGCAGGCTAATGCTGTACAACAGGAAACTGAGGGAGCCTGTAATCATGTTGTTGATAGTAAAAACTTTGACGCTGTCACTAGTTCTGCTTTTGACTTTGAGAGAGCAAACAAATGCCCCCAATGCAGTACTTTATTCGAACCGGGTACCATAACTACTTTGAGTTGTGGTCACCCACTTCCCGCTCTTCCTGCTGCTGTTGCGCATGACGGGAGGGGTTCTTTAATTCTACATAAGGGTCTTGTTAATGATACTCCGGTCTCACTACTTTTCGATTCCGGATGCACCACTATTGGTGTTAGACAATCGCTTGTAGATCCATCTTGTGCTACAGGAAGGGTTATTAAATGTGTCACATTTGGCGGCACTCTAGAAAAATATCCTACTGCTGTAATTCGCATTGCCACTCCTTTCTTTACTGGAGATGTGCATGCTTGTCTCTTACCTAATCCTATTGCGGACCTTATTATTGGTCGTATTCACGGAGTTAGGGAGTGTACCCCACAGCAGATGGCTGCTTGGGAAGATAATAACATGCAAGCTACAAATGCAGTAGTTACAAGAGCACAAGCTCTACAAACACCCGAAACTTCACTGAATAGTGATAATGAAGTTGATAGCCAAGATAGTCACTTAGTAATTACTCGTGACTCTTTCATAAAATTGCAAGAAGAAGATCCTTCTTTAAAAAAATTCTTCGTTCTTGCGAAGAAAGGTGATCCGAATCAGGATACAAATAGAAAATCTTGGATTGCAATGAGAAACGGCGTACTTGTACGTATGGTACAAGATTCGACTACGTCGGCACATTCGCAAATTCTTGTTCCCAAGAGCATGAGAGTCCAAATATTACAACATGCTCATGACTCGCAATGTGCTGGACATATGGGTTTTGCCCGTACGAAGTCGAGAGTCCTTGCGGCTTTCTTTTGGCCTTTTGTCAATAAGGACATTCGTATTTACTGCCGATCATGCAAGGTATGTCAGGAGGTCAAATCTAGAGGACCACGACATGCTGCGCCTATCCAGGCTGCTGACATTCCTATTCGGCCGTTTCAGAAAATGGCCATAGATATTATTGGCCCTTTTAAGGTCAAGTCGGCCAGAGGACATCAGTTTATCCTTACATGTGTCGATATGTGCACACGTTGGCCAGAGGCTATTCCTCTTAAGAGCATATCTACTACAGATATCGCAGATGCTCTTTGGTTGATATTTTCTCGCTTGGGGTTCCCCAGAGAAATATTGTCAGACCATGGCACTCAACTCATATCTGACACTATGTCACAGGTAATGTCTACCTTACATATTGAACGATCTCTCAGTAGTATCTACCATCCTATGTCTAATGGGTTAGTTGAGCGTCTGAATAGAACGCTCAAGACTTTGCTTGGTAAGATAACTGAAGATCATCCTCAAGATTGGGACAGGGTTTTACCCGCGGCTCTCTTTGCCTATAGAGAAGTCCCTAATGAACACACAGGATTTTCTCCCTTCGAACTTGTCTTTGGCGCGCGTCCACGCGGCCCTATGTCTTTATTACACGATCTCATCACTGCCGATGATATTAGCGATGAAACTCAATCCTCATATGAGTATGTCATTGCTCTTAGACAAAAGATCATTGAGGCATGTAAGCTAGCAACTGCTTCATCAGAAATTGCTAAAGAGAAGGCAAGGCAGTTTGCTAACAAGAATAGATGTCTACGACAACTTTGTCCAGGTGACAAAGCATTCGTCCTACTCCCCAGTAGGGAAAATAGACTTCTTATTGCATGGAAAGGTCCGTATGCAATAGTCTCTCGGATTTCCGATGTTGACTATGTGGTCGATATTGATGGAAAGCATAAAACTTTCCACATAAACATGCTTTCGGAATTTCACGAACGTCCGGACTATTTGCTGCCTATTTTCCAGGCAACGGATGATGCTCCTGCACCTCACGGTCATTATTCATCCCTGTCTGTCATTCAGGATGAGGAAGCTACCTTCTCTGATGTCAACCTTCCCCTTCCAGTGGTTCCATTACATTCCACGGAATCTTGGAAAAACGTTTCTGTTTCTCCTAATCTTTCTGGTGACGAACATCGACGAGACTTGTCGATGTTACAAACATTTCAGGATGTTCTCACTGACATTCCTGGACACACAGATGTCATAGAACATGACATAATTCTTACCGACAATAATCCAATTAGGGTTAGGCCGTATCCTATTCCTATACACTTTCAGTCGCAAGTGGAAAAGGAATTGGATGAAATGATTCAATTAAATATAATTGAACCATCGACTTCACCATATTCTTCTTCCATGGTTATTGTCCGGAAGAAGGATAAGAACATACGAATTTGCGTTGATTATCGCAAATTGAATCAGGTCACAAAGTTCGACGCTGAACCGATGCCTTTGTTAGAAGATCTACTGATTAGACTTTCTAATTCTAGATTCTTCACTAAACTTGACTTGTCTAAAGGTTATTGGCAAGTGCCTTTAGCAGAGCATGCCAAACCTCTTACTGCTTTTTCTACACCTAGGGGTCTATTTCAATGGAATGTTATGCCTTTTGGTCTCATGAACGCCCCTGCCACTTTCGTTCGCATGATGCGTCGAATTCTGTCACATCGTTCGGATGTCATCGCATACTTAGATGACATCTGTCTCTTCAGTGATACCTGGGAAGATCACTATTTAGGGTTATATGACTTACTGTCCACTCTACGTGAGAATAATTTGACAGCAAAACCTTCTAAAGCTTTTGTTGGTTTTGGTGAAATCTCTTTCCTGGGTCATCGTGTTGGTCATGGTCTCTTGAAGACAGAAGACCACAATACTTCCAAAATACTGAACATCTCTGTTCCTAAAACGAAGAAACAAGTTAGGAGTCTCTTAGGTTTAATTCAATTTTATGGGAGATTTATTCCAAATTTATCTTCGATCATGGCACCTCTCTCAACATTGTTGAAGAAAGGTTCGCCTAATCTGGTCCGTTGGTCTGAAGAATGCCAATCTTCACTAGACCAAATCAAGAATATATTTTCTTCTCCTCCCATCTTAAGATTACCTACTCTTGATAGGACTTTTGTTCTTCGGAGTGATGCTTCATCCACTGGGATTGGAGCAGCACTGATGCAAGAATATGCAAATACTCTGCATCCTGTTATGTACATTTCTAGAAAACTAAATGCGGCAGAGAGGAACTACTCGGTTTTAGACCGTGAGTTGTTAGCGATGGTTTGGTCAATTCTAAAGCTACAAAGATTCCTCCTGGGCGCACATTTCATTCTAGAGACTGATCAGAAAGCTCTTACAGCTATTCAGACTAAGAATTTGAAGAGTTCGAGATCCACTCGATATGCTATAGCTCTTCAACCTTTTCACTTCACGGTACGAGCTATCCGTGGTGCGGATAATGTGATGGCTGACATTTTGTCTAGATGCCCACATGACTCCAACTAATACTTCTGTCCTATATTTCTATATATTACAGAGTCATAACACACCTATATTTCTACAATAGATTAGCACATCTGTACTTACTCTATATGTACACACTATCGTGCTTTGTTGTCATCTTCTTCTGTTCGTTTTTTTAAAATGATAGAGGAGGACTGAGTAGTTAATATAAGGGCCGTTAGTTTACTAAACAGCCACAATTATTAATAATGTATTGTACCTTATGAAGCATATTAGTTATTAATTAGCATTATATTGCTTGTACTTTCTCAGAATGTCATTGTTGAGCTGAGGACTTACCTTACGAGTTCTAGATTGTGTACTTACCCTCGGAATACCAGAGCATATGTCCTGGATCGTCATGTAGTTTAACTTTGCTATGTACTTATGTCATTACATGTCAAAGAATGTACTATTTAAATTTTCCTATCAGATTTGTACATCCATTTTTAAAGACAATATTAGAGTATGCTGTTTAATGATGATTATAGTAACTTGCATACGTATATTGTGTTTACATGCTAACGTGATGTGTGTTGGTGACACCTCCCCGATGTGAATATTTTTTGAGACATATTTATTTTTCTGTTGAGGTATATCCTCACCAGACACTCTATAATTAGCCTATTGTTTGGCAATTTAATTAATTATCAGCGCATAATTCGTGCGTTTTGAGCCGCTTATCGCTTGCTCTTTGATATTGAAAAAAAAATATGTTCCACATTTTTTTTTTTATCGGGAGGAGGTGGTGATATGTTGCGTGATAAATTCTCGCAACATCGTTTTATTTCAATATCTGTTTTATAACGCAAGGGCAACAACTGCTTGAAATCTATAGTCACTTTTCTCGGTAAGCATTTGTCTTCTCGCGTTAGTATCGAATGCAGTTAACTTTTGAGCTGTGGTCATTTTTGCGCTGGACTGCGCATGACTTGTCTTGTTGTTTGGTCGATCGGTTTCCGCCCACCACTAGTGGGAGTGAGCGATTTGGAATGGCGAAAGAGATGCCTCGTTGAAGAGGGGATCTCCGCTATTTTTTGTTCTGTCAGGGATGTGTAGTCCTCTTATGGATATTTCGTTTAGTCGAGATAATACCTCTAGTGTTTTCCCACATGTCGGGAGGCGTGATATTTCTGTGTATTTCATGAAAGCAAGGTAAATTGACTTTTTCATTAACTCTATTGATTTTGGGTCGTGAGCGATTTCGATTCATAGCCTGTCTGCGAAAGTCGTCGTCACGAGATGTTTTTTCCCAGCTCACATGTCGCTGCATTGTACTGCATCGGTTGATGCAGGTACCAAGGACCATTACTTGCTACTTTGTTAAATGAACGAGGTTTAGAAAACCTTTATTATCTAGAGGATATTCTTGAGGACATTATTTATACTTCGGCAGACGTGTCTGTCTTGCTGAAGTCAAACTAAGGAGAGTGAACTGATCTCATACATCTGGTTATCTCCTGGCTGTTATAGAAAAGGATGGAGTTGTTCATCTGACTACATTTACAGCACTTTGAAATATAACATGCATCTGACTCATCATTGTAATGCTGTCTACCGTTTATTGCTGTATTGAATGTTGCTGTGATAATGACTGTTTGATGTGCCTACACATTTGCGTAACCATTTTGTCACTGTGGCGTCCACAATAAATAATGAAGAAAAACGTCAACGGCTGTTTCAAGACTCATTGACTTTATACGTCGTGAGTTTACTGACGTCCTATGTGGATTGCCCTGTTATTGTTGCATGAACATTGTTTTGACTGAACACATCTACACACTACACAAAACCAGACATGCGGATGCCATCCATCATCATATGGCATCACGCATCAGAAGGCTAACCCGGTCCCAAAAAATGCCGTGCGGAAGTTGGATGTGTCGGCCGAAAGGCGCAAATATTGCAGCTTTGCTGTAAACAGGCACAACGCAACCAACGTCCTTTTCAGGACGAACGAGGAAGAAGAAGAAATAGCATTAAGGAGATCTAGAATTGCTGTGTTTTGTTTGGCTCTTGGTTATATTCAACATATATATATTTTCATACACAATCTCTTCATGTGGATCTTTTAATAAAAAAAATAATGTCATGCAATATACTGTTGTGACATCTCTCCTATATTTTATCTCTTCTGTATTTCTATTATGGAGAAGGAAGTCTGTTTACATTTTTTTAAATTGTAAACGTGTTACTGGTGTTACTGTTCATACACGTTTACAAATATTTCAATTATTATATGACTATGAAATGAGCATAGACACATACAACTAAATATAATCTTGAATACATGGCATTTTTAGTGGTACGAGTATTTCAAAATTTGTATTTATTTATTTCATGATTTCTTGCGGAACCCCTGAGGATGAAATGTGGAACACATGAAATAGAACTTTCGTTACATCCGAGTTGAAGGTTATGATTTTTGTGTTGGATTTGATTTCTCTTGATCTCCATATATTTTCAAATGCAATGAAAGCTCATCTAGCCCTTTATCTATATTTTGCTCCTATGATATTTATATGATTCTACATTTTGTAAGAGTGTTCCATCAAGTGCAATCTTGTTATCATTTCTTGCATTTACTCTCATTGTCTTTGTCTTCTCCCTGCGAATATCATATTTTCTAAGACATTTTCTCATAAAAGTGTATGATATTTTCTCATAAAAGAGTAAGATATTTTCTCATAAAAGTGTAAGATATTTTCTCATAAAAGTGTAAGATATTTTCTCATAAAAGAGTATGATATTTTCTCATAAAAGTGTATGATATTTTCTCATTGAAGTGTAAGTATACTGCTTGTTTTAAAACAGGAACTGTGGAAAATAACTAATATACAGTCAGGTGCCTGAATGAAACCTAAAGACTGCCTGGGAAAGCAAGAGTTCCATCTGCCTCGATTGTTACTGCGTCCGAAGTTTGTCTATGCCTTATTTTGGAATGTAAGAAACAGTATTTTTTATCTTTCTTCCTTGAGGAATTTCCACAGAAACTGCTGAGTCAGAACCATCCTAGCAACAAAAGCAAGACACCATTCCCTTTCCACTTTTTATGCAGCATAGAGCCAACAATCCAGCTGCTTCCTTTGCAAAGCATTCATGCACTTCTGCAGTAGTAATTTCTTTAGCAATTTTTTTTACGTGATGAGGTTGATAGCCCCATGCACAGCCTCATTTTAACATACGCCCGTACTGCTGTAAAATTGATAAAGATAATACGAATTAAGTACTGGTATGTCAGTTTAAACATGGAATAATACAATAATGTAAAATTTGTATGGACTAGTAAGAAATATCAGTTTAAACGATGGAATAATACAATAATACTACATTTCTTAACAGCATACCTGGTGGGGGGCCAGATGTATTATACCCAGGTGGGTATGGAGCATTTTGGGGGGGATAAGCACCATCCACACCATATGTGTTCCCTGTGTAAGGAGGGGGGTTACTGATAGGCTCTTGTTTTGACATCGTCACAGAATCTTTAACTTTTGGGGGCAAGAGAAAAATAAAAAGCACATTATTATAACAGTTATTATTATTAAAACATAAACAATGAAATAAAGAGGGCAACGTTTCAAGAGTGTGAGCTGCAAACAAATAATGAAGACAGGTAAATTATAAGAAGGAACAAAAGAAATACAAAGAGTATTCTAGACAACAGAAGAAAAAGAGAAGTAATAGGCACTATAGATTTGATTCAGGCTCATCCAAGTGACCTTGATGAAAGAAATTAGCTTGTTACAATAAATACCATCACAGCTGGATAGACTTGGATGATGTTTATTATTACTCTGTCTTCTCTGCTGTCTAATGTATTATTTTATTTCTTGCGAGTGCAGAATTTCTTTCTTTCCTTATTTGTGTTATTAGTTGCTTATTACTAAAGCGTGTGACTTCTGGTATAATCAATTTCAAGTTTATATAAGTTGGCTGATTCACAGACTAGTTGGACATGCACCAGATTTCACCCAAACGGTTATCAATATAGCCATCAATTAAATCACCCAAGTCTGTATTAGGTTGGTTTCCCCATCAATTAAATAACCCAAGTCTGTATTAGGTTGGTTTTTTTTTTTTCCAACATACTGCCTCAATGTTTGTCACACATAATTATTTTTGAAAAAGCTCCTAGGTACAGGATTATGGTTAAGGTTAGTGTTAGCAAATATTTGTCTGTGTATCATAAGAGTAAGCATAACCATAAACGCTAATGGTAACCTACTGACTGTGACACTTATTCTTGTGAGCTGTAATTGCAGATGATAAAGAACATGTACAAAACAAATGGTGTATCTATAGCCACTCAGGTGAGATACACTGCATATTCCCCCTGTTCTGGGATTTAAACTAATGCAGATAATTGGTTCTCTTTGAGTGTGAATTTTTTCTGTAAGTGTTGGTTGTTAAAGATAGCTAATGAAAATGTTCAAGGTGATAGATGTAGAAGGCTCCCACAACAGACATGGACAAACAGCATAACCTGGAACTATACGATTCATCAAGAACTACAGCATAGTACATCCTTAAAGACAGCTAAGTACAGAATAAATAGATATACAAGGTCCTGCAGCTAAAGGCCTAAAAGGATCAAAACAACATACAAAATATTTATGTTGTGCCATAAGAAAGTGTATTACAAGTATTCATTCACTCACTCATTCATTCATTCCCTTATTCATTCATTCACTCAATTAACTCATTCATTCACTCAATTAACTCATTCATTCACTCAATTAACTCATTCATTCCCTCAATTAACTCATTCATTCACTCAATTCATTCATTCACTCAATTAACTCATTCATTCACTCAATTAACTCATTCATTCACTCAATTAACTCATTCATTCACTCAATTAACTCATTCATTCATTCTTTCACTCATTTATTCATTCACTCACTTATTCTTTCATTCACTCACTCATTCCTTTAATCATCCACTCTTTCATTTCTGCCTCCAGCTGTCTTCTTGATGTGTTTCTCGATCTCACTCTACCTCTATGAACCTGGTGATTCCAGACTAAGGACTGCCTTGTAATGCTATCAACAAGTTTCCTCAATGTGTTTCCATGTATACTGTCAGCATCTTCTCATCTCTTGTTCCAATGACGCTTGTCTGACTCTTGTCATCATTTCCACATTGGTCATCTTCTCATACTATTTTACGCATTTAAAGCATTAGGTAAATTTTAAAAATTGAATTACTTTGGTACCCCACATGCCAAAAAAACAGGAAACAAATAAAACAGGAACAACAGGACCTAACTTGTAGAACTTTTATCTTAATACTCAGTATGATGTACTGTTACGTTGTGAATCTGTATCTGAACCAGGAGTGTGTACAACAATGAAAACTTGAAACAGCCAATTATAACTGGGTAAATAATCTCCATGAGTAGTTAGTTCACACATAAGTCATTATTAACACATCTACTGTAGTTCCACATAACGTGATATTTTAGTATGTGTTACCAACAGATTACTGGTGGCAATGTATGTAGTTATTATAATATTTATTTGTCTGAGGGAAAGTATTTGTTTTTAGAATCAAAATGCTTTCCTGGTCAAAGATATATCACCCATGATTGATTGATACTTTTATTATATGGGTTATCTCCCCTGGATATCGAATTTGGTGTATGAATCTAGATTTCGTTAGTCTGTTCCTTGTTGGGCAAGAAACAGATTGTTCTTGCTTAGGTTTATGCAGGAATGTTTATGGTCCGAGTCTATGTTTACTCCGTGTCTATTTCAGACGATTCGGTCTTATATCGTGATATCTTTGTATGTCTATGTGGGACTATTTTTCCTTGTACTGAACTATGGGGTCAGGCAGTTTCTGCGCATGCGAAGAGGAAAGAGGGTCTTCCGTGATGATGGAATGCCTGGTGAATGCCATGTCGGAGACCAGTCCGAAGTTTATTGAGCGCTGTGATCTATTATGGGGAAGAAGATTGTTTCTGATATGATTATTAAGTCTATGAGTTCCCCAGTGTTTATTCTGTAATGCCAGGAGAGGGCGTATGTGTTCTGCTAGTGTATTTCCCATGCCCAGGTAAAAGAACTTTTTTGCTGAACTTTTGCTTGCTAGGCTTAGATGGGCAGACGTCTACAGGACGATTATCTATATCAATATGTCGGGATAACATGTTACCTAGCAGCACTGAATATGATTGTATGCAGCAGTTATGATGAAAGAATATGCTGATTCTTGTAAAAACATTTGTGTTCATGAACAAAGCCTTTATTGAAGCTTTACTATGCATTTGTATAGTGAGTAATGCTCACTGGAATCAGAAGCCATTTTGGGATCCTATTTTTTGTCGATCATCGATCAGAGAACAGGGATGCCCCCTTATTATCAGGTGATGATTAAGAGATCACAGTTATAAAGAAAACCCAATACTGGTGGGTTAACATTGTCTTCAGAAATATTTGCTGAACTTTACCTAAAGGAATCTTCGCTAGAAAAGAGGTTCTGTCTAGGAGTCATGCTTGAACATTATTTATTAACTGACATGATCAGTCAGTAAGGCCTGATGGTTATATTTATAAACAGTGGAAATCTAAGTGCTTGTCTACGGATGTTCCATTGTAATGTTCTTCAACATGAATGCCAACTTAAGATTGTAGACCATTGATCAACAGTATGACGATACATGTCGACCTGTTTTCCTGTAACTATACCCGTACTGTCCAAGTATGTGCGTCCAATTAAACAGTATGAAACGACCACAGTAGTCTGCATCATTAACTTAACTACGTGTGAGTGAGTGTTTGATCTTCTAGTCAACTCTTCAGAACAATCCATGCATTCGCGTACTGACACTCACATTAACACTCATAGTCAACATTACATCCTTGTCGGGGCCTCATTACGTTTTGGGACAAGGTGACCTGTATGCCCTACACTGTGCCGGTTTTGAGTTGACCATCTACACCAATACCAGCTTTATTAACATTGTGACTGGACGAGCAATATCACAAAATAGCACCTATCAATGTGGTGACCGAAAAGCAGACCTTATCAGTATGCTCTCCATATTTGAGCAATTCACTTTTAAATTCAACGTGGTCATCCAAGCAAGGTTATTCATATATATCTTCCATTCTTAATTATTCTATTAATATTTCCTGTCGCTCCTTCACTATATTTCAGCTGTATTTAATTGACACATATTCCAATAGGCAATAGACATTCATTCACAGCGCCGTTCTATATGAAACACATATCAGAGATGGGTCAATGAAGAACCACATCTCGACACTTCCACAGTACACTATATAAAGCCCCTTGTCGCTTGGTCCCATCCAAGTCATCATATCCGCTTATGCACAGCGACAAATCGTTGTGAGAACTACATGTGCTCACAATATAAAATCCACAAGTGGTGCACAAACTATGTTCGCGACAATATAATTACACTGGCTTTAGTTAAGTGTCATCTCCATGGTTACCAGTCACACCATCAACATCTGACCTGGTAAGGTTTTAAGCTAACTTCTTCTTCTTCTTTGGTCCTTGGTCACTGACTGACAAAGCAATCAGTGGCTATCACGCCTAGTAGCGTTTTGTAGGGCAGCAACAAACTGTCTCCACTTTATTCAGCCGACAGCCATCCTTCGTGTGGTGCACCAGCTCTGGTTCATGTTTAGCCTTACCACCTTCACAGTTCTCCGCCATGTGGCTTTCAGCTATCCTTGCTTTCACTTTCCTCCTGGAGTCCATAGCATTATAGTTCTAATGATGATGTCAGGGTCTCTTCTAAGGATGTAGCCAACCCAACTCCAGCATCTACTTGCTATGATGGTGTATGTCCTGTTGGTGGCTCTGAGTTAGCAGTTCTTGGTTGGTGATTGTATTCGGCTAGAAAATTTGAATTTTCCTTAGGCAAGTTGTGTGGAAAGAGGACAATTTGGACATTTCCTTTTCTGTTACTCTCCAGTAGTCTGCACCGTACAGAAATGACGCAGCTCTCATAGATTTTTAATTAGGTGTTTAGTTACCTAACTTGGTATGGTCTTAATCAGATAATTTGTCTCCTTTAAACTTACATTTTCTACATTGGAAGATCTGGAATATGCAGATGACATTGCACTACTAGCACATTCACATCAACACATCCAGGAAAAAACGGATAGACTTAATTTAAAGAAGTCAGAGGTCATGACGCTCAATGTGAGCAACCCTGAGCCCATATCAGTAAGAAATCAGCAACTGGTACAGACAGACACCTTCACATACCTAGGATGTATGTAACACCAGACGGCGGGGCAGGCAAAGACATCAACATCAGAATGAATAAGGCAAGAACAGCCTTTTTTAGCCTAAACAACATCTGGAAGTCCTCTCAATACAGCACAAGCACAAAATTAAGATTATATCAGAGCTGTGTGCTTTCTGTGCTTCTCTATGGTGCGGAATGCTGGAGAGTTACAGAGAAGGAAATGTCGAAATTGTCCTCTTTTCACACAACATGCCTAAGAATCTTTTGGCCGAATACCATCACCAAGATCTGCTTACTCGGAGCAAGCAAGAGGACATGCACACCATCATAGCTGGCAGACGCTGGAGCTGGGTTGGCCATGTCCTCAGAAGAGACCCTGATGCCATCACAAGAACAGCTATGCTTTGGACCCCTGAAGGAAAACGAAAGAGAGGCCAACCAAAAACAACCTGGCGGAGGACTGTGGAGGCTGAGATGCAAAGAATGAACCAGAGTTGGGGCACTGTACGAAGGATGGCCACCGACCGAGCAAAGTGGAATCAATTTGTTGTTGCCCTACAAGATGCCACTAGGCGTGATGGCCACCGACTGCTTTGACGGTCGGCGGCTAAGGATCAAAGAAGAAGAAACATATATCAGGGCTGGCCAACTTAGATGACTTCTGACTGCTGCAATGACAGGTGACAGTAAAGGTAGTTCCACAGCAAATAGTGCCATAGGAGAGTGAAGTGTTAGAGACTTCACTATACTAGGTCAAGCATTGATAGGTGGGGTGGCAAGTTCCCTTCCTCACTGCCATTTCCTTCCCTAACTCAAGAGCAAAGTCAGGTACCATTTACAGCTGAGCAGACTACAGCATGTCGGTATGCCTACCATGATTCAAACCCAGCCCCTTTGCCATGACAGACCAGTGCTTTAACCAGTCTATCAATCGGATGAAATCTTTGGAAAGAGCACCCATCACATTTTTGCTAAAAAATATCTTTAAATGTCAAATATTTTACACATTTTTCTTTAATATGAATGTCTCTGGTATCTCACCTTCCTAATACAGTTTTTGTCGCATTTCTATGGTAACAATTGACAAACTTTTTTTAATTTCTTCTTGTAGCCAGCCAACCATTATCTAGAAAATGGTTTGTATAATTTCAGGGAGCGTCCGATTGACAGAGTAGTTACAGCACTGCTCTATCGCTTCAAAGGTGCCGGGTTTGAATCACAGTAATGACACGCTCCAGTCTACCCAGCTGTCTTCTTCTTCTTCTTCTTCTTCTCGTTCGCTGTTGTTTAGAAATGTCTACACAAGAAGTCCGGTTTTCTGGATGTATGTTGCTGTGGTTGAAAGTTCTTCAAGACTCCCAAACAGCTTTGTGTGGATGTGCGTCTCTGTGGGCCAATGTTCAGTTCGCAATTGACTAAGCATGTGGCAGTCTTGCAGGATGTGTTCGGCTGTCTGTGCTGCCTGTCCACACGTACATAGGGGTGATGGGACCAATCTCAGTCTGTATAAGTGACTGTTCAGTCTGTTGTGTCCTGTTCTCATACGGAACAGGATCACCTGTTTTGCTCGATCAAGATATTGATAGTTGTCTCTTTGTTGATCAATTTTCCTGATGGCCTTGATAAGGGTCTTCTTTTCCTGGAATGTGATTGTTTGTTCTTTTTGTTCCTGTGTTGCTCCCTCTTTTGCTAACATATCTGCTCTCTCATTTCCTGGTATGCCACAGTGTGATGGTATCCACTGTAGCACTACCCTTCTTTTGATATTTACTTCGCATAGGACTTTGTTTAATTCTGGCAGTTTATCACTGTTGAGGGCTTGCAGAACTGACATTGCATCGGTAAGGAATACAACCTGCTGACATTGGCTTATTGTGTTATTTATTATTCCTGCAGCAATGCTTATGGCCTGTACTTCAGCAGCATAGTTTGAACAGAATATTCCAGTAGGTGAACAGGTGGATTCATTTTCTTTGTCTGGATAGACCACATAAACTCCTGCGCCTCCGTTCTTCACTGCTCTGGTTGCAGATCCATCAGTATATACTTGGATCCATGCTTCTCTGGGGTATAGTTCTTCAATCATGTCACATGCTGCTATTTTCCTTTGGAGAGTATTTAGCTCTCCCATGGGGCAGGTGGTAGTTATGGAGGTCTTAATACTGAAATTTTGATGTTGTTCCCATGGGGTTGGGAGGAGTGTGGGAGTTATTTCCTTAGTGATGTCTGGTAGTTCATCCTTGTATGTTCTAATTAGTTTTTTGGACCGATGCACAAAACTGCTTCTCTTCAACCTCCCACTGGCTAAATCTCCAAATCTAGTTTTCATTGGATGTGCGGGCATGTTCTTGTACTTTTCTGCTTGGATCAGGGTCTTAGTGTCTCGTCTGTATAATAAAGGTGGAATGCCTGTGATTTTTTCCATTTCATTTATTGGTGTGGTCTTCATGGCACCCGTGATCAACCTAAGCGCTTGATTTTGTACTTTATCTAAGGCTTGTAGGTGTGATTTGGCTGCTGTAGACCATGCTGCTGATCCGTACTCTAATATAGGTCTTATTGCACCTGTATACACTTTCTTTAGTGTTGTTTCGTTAGCTCCCCAACTTGATCCAGCTATTTTCCTCAGTATGGAAAGTTTTCTTCTCGCTTTAGCCTCTGTTCTCTCGATGTGGTGCCTCCATGTCATTCTCTTATCTAATGTAATGCCCAAGTACACCGGTTCCTCATCTGTTTGGACATGTATATTTCCAAGTCGTATCTCTCCTGCTTTGTCTTTGTTGGAGAGCGTGAAAAGTGTTGTTGATGATTTTTCAGCGTTGATCTGCACCATCCATTTCTCTGCCCATGCTGCTATGTTGTCTGCTGCCCTTTGTATTCGCTTATTAGCGATAGTTAGATGTTCTTCTACACACCACACCACCAAGTCGTCAGCGTATAGGGCAGCTCTCACACCTTGTGGCAGATCGTGGATGAGGTCATTGATGAATACAAGGAACAGGGTGGGAGACAATACTGAGCCTTGAGGAACTCCATGTTTTAGGAGGATTTTCTTGCTGTTGTGACCTTCCATAGTGACTCTTGCTTTCCGATTGTGTAGGAACGACTGGATCCATTTTCTCATATTACCCTTGATTCCGTTCCTTTGCAGTTTTACTATTAACCCGTCTTTCCATACTTTGTCAAAAGCTTTTTGGAGATCTATCCATAGGGTAAAGACTTTTCTCTTTTCTTGGAAGGCATCTTCAACGATCTGTGACAGGTATGTGATTTGGTCTTCTGTGCTGCTGCACTCTCTAAACCCTGCTTGTTCTGGCACTAAAATTTTCTCGGATTCCAAGTACCATTTCAATCTTCTGTTGATCATCCTCTCCATTGTCTTACATACACAGCTTGTTAGGCTTATTGGTCTGTAGCTGGTGGCCTTCCTGTTGTCTTTTCCTTTCTTTATGATGGTACACATGAGCGCCTCTCTCCATATCTGTGGCACACTGCCTGTCATCCAACTGTAGTTGTATATTTGCAACAGTTTGCTCATTGCTGTATATCCTAGGTGTTTTAGCATTTCGTTGGTTATACCATCCGGGCCTGGTGATTTCCTGTCTTTAAGTTTCCACACGGCTGTTTTTAACTCGTCCATATTGAAAGGTTTGGACATAACGTCCGGACTGTTTCCATTAGTTCTAGTGTGGATTATTTCTTGACGAATGTCTCGTTGTCTGCGTAAATTGACGGAGATGTTACTTTCATTTCTGTAGGATTCCGCAAATATGTCTGCTGCTTGTTTGCCGGTATATAGTTTCCCTGCATCGTCTAGTGTAATGGTTTGTCGTTGAGAATTGTTATCGTCATTCAATTGTTTAGTGAGTTTCCACAACTTTCTCCCTTCCTTTTCAAGGTTTAGTTTATATGTTTTTTCCCTCCAGCTTCTCCTCTGGGCTTCTAGCTTTCCTTTAATGAATTTTGCTTTTGCCTTTTGTAGCATGATATGGTTCTGTTGGGATGGTTGTACCTCTGCAGTGTGCCTTGCTTCATTCATATCTTCATGTAGGTTTTGTAGTGTGTTGGACCAATATGGTACATAGTTCTTCCTCGCTCCTCTCGGTATTGTCTCCTTTGCTGCCTTGAGTACTCCATTATTAAAATCCCAGATGACTCTGTTAATGTCTCTGTCTAGTACCTTAATATCTTTTACCCAGCTGTAAATGGGTACCTGACTTTGAGTTAGGGAAGGAAAAGGTAGCGAGGAAGGGAACTGGTCACCACACCTATTGATGCTGGACCTAGTATTTTGAAGTCTCTAACACTTCACCCCCCTTCGGCAGTATCTACAATGGAACTACCTTTTTTATAATTTCAGGAACGTAATGACTGCCGCACCATAGACGCGAGGGGGGGGGGCTGTGATATAGTCACACTGGTTATATTGATTTGTTTCAGTATGAGTTTCACCATATTTAGCCTATAGACCCTACAAGCTTGCTTAGAAACATAAGGACACGAAGTTCACCATCCTTTCTTTTAAAAACCATACTAATCTAGGTACAATTTATACACATAAATACGCTTACCCTCGCTTAAATGCTCAAATAAAGTCTTTTCTGCCTTCCTAAATCTCGATATCACGTCCTGAATTGTTTGTAGTTACAGATCCCCATTACACAATCCACAAACATAGAATATTTCGTCACTTCCGACTAGAGAACTATGGCCCTTTACTTTCTTGACACTAAATTATTTATAGTCAGTGTTGTCGGCTGGGGTCAATCGATTTAGACTGAGTCGGGCTTAAGTCATCATAGCGACTCGATACGACTCGGGACTTTCCATTTTTTTCGTAAACTGACTCGCCGTCCTCATTCATAACGCACTTTACGGAGTAAAGATTCTCTTTAGCCGTGTGAATAAATAAGCGTTGCCTCTTTCATTTTTGAGGAAAAAAAAAACCTATATATATATCGGTGATTTGGGCTACTTTGGGCGATTTTTTGGCCGATTTTGGGCGAAATCTAGGCTCCTCAACTAATGAGGGAAAAGTACACCTACTCGGGACCACAAAAACCTAGATCTACGTGAATCCACCTAGGAGTGGCAACGACGTGTGCATTATAGTGACCTCCCCTTGTTATGAAAGAGAAACTTTACCAATGATAACATGACGAAGACAAACATTACAAGGGAGGTCACTATAATGCACATGTCTATAGAGAACCTTTACCCTTTATGAAGAGACCGAAAATTATTTTGTTTAAATTGGTGTCGCCTAGAAATAAATGCAATACTACAATAATACAATGCTACGCACCAACGAATGACAGCGATGAAGAGGTCAAGGATGAATTCTATCAACAACTGCAGAAAGAAATGGAAGACACACCTAGATATGATCTTATTATAGTAATGGGAGACCTCAATGCGAAAGTTGGTACACGCAATACATATAATGAAAGAGCAATGCGGCAGCGGAACAGCAAACGAAAAATGGGGATAAATTAATAAGTTTATGTAGTATTAACAGCCTGGTTATTGGAGGAACACTTTTCCCACATAAAGATATTCACAAATTAACATGGGAATCACCAAATGGTGGGGACAGAAACCAGATAGACCACATCATGATTAACGGTAGATGGAGACATGCATTACAAGATGTGAAGGTAAGAAGAGGTGCAGATGTGGGAAGTGATCACCATTTAGTAGTAGCAAAACTGAAAGTGAAACTAAGAAGGGCTGGACCAACTGTAACTACACAGAAAAGGTTTGACATCAGCAAATTGAAGGACCCCCATACCAGAAAAGCTTTTGCGGCTGGCATAAAGAAACGATATCAAATTACCAAAAGTCAGGAGAAGACATTGACTGATGATATAGACCAGAAATTCAATACCATTTAAACAATATATAAGGAAAGCAGCAAATCATGCTTGGGATTCCAGGAAAGGAAGAAGCAAGACTGGATAACACCAGAAATATTAAACACCATAACACAGAAAAAGGAAATGAAAAGAAAGAAAACAGAAGCGAAGTCCCCCAGGTTAAAGCAACTATATAGCGAACAGTACAGTCAGCTGGACAAGGAAGTTAAACGCCAAACCCGAGCCAACAAAAGGAATTTCCTAGACGATCTTGCAAGACAGGCAGAAGAGGCAGCACTGAGAAATGAACCAAGCGCAGTATACAAAATAACTAAATTCATCAGCGGAAAACGAGGTGCAAACAATATTACATTAGTAAGAGATAAGCAAGGAAATCTCATCACGACAGCAGAGGGACAGGAAACAAGATGGGCAGAGCACTTTAGAGAAACTCTGAACAAGGAACCACCAGAGACACAATTGAATGTTCCTGAGGCTGAAAACGATCTAGATGTAAATACAGACATTCCACGAAAAGAAGAAATCATCACAGCAATCAAAGGGTTAAAGAACAGAAAAGCTCCTGGCCATGATAACATAAATGCAGAGCTATTTAAGACAGACCCTGAGCTAGCAGCAGAACTATTAGAACCACTATTTGCACAAGTCTGGAAAACGGGAACAACACCATCAGAGTGGATCAAAGGAATAATCGTCAAATTGCCCAAGAAGGGAGATCTTGCAGACTGCAATAATTGGAGAGAAATCACTCTTCTCTCAGTTCCCAGCAAAATACTAGGCAGGATAATTATACAGAGAATTTCAAAAGCAGTAGACTACAAACTGAGGAAAGAACAAGCAGGATTTAGAAAGAACAGAAGATGTGTAGATCATATATTCACTCTCAGGAACATTATAGAGCAGTGCTCAGAATGGCAAAGAATCAATTTGCTGTTGCCCTACAAGACGCCACTAGGCGTGATGGCCACTGACTGCTTTGACGGTCAGCGGCTAAGGATCAAAGAAGAAGAGAAATAAATGCGCATTCCAGAACTTTTTTGTGCAAACACCTTTCACTCCAGCCAATCAGACAGATAGAACTCTAGTGTTAGACAAACGTCGATATAATAACACGCCTCCTTGACTATCTAAATAATCATACTGGATGCCGGATGGGGTGGGGTGGGTGGGGGGGGGGGAATATTTGCCTTGCGCCAATCGGAGAAGTATTAATTAACTATTAATCATCTCAACCCGTAACCCGTCATGGGTCGTAGGGGTGCCATGGTGGAAGCATCAGCAGACAGGGTTCTCCAAAGCTCTCTATCCTCAGCAATGCGTACAACACGGCTGTTTGCGAGCGACACTTTAGTTTTTTTTTCCCTGACCGCGCTATTTATAGCTATCGTGACGGAAGTCACGTGGTCAACTTCCTAACGGGAAAATAATGTGGCGGTGTTTACTTTTGATAGGGCTTAATTAATGCTTTTAGGCTACTTTATTATTATAAATACCGGCTTTAATTTTGCGTTAAGCTAGACTAGAAATGTTAGAGTAAATTTGGGCCTTGCGCCAATCGGAGAAGTATTAACTATTCATCATCTCAACCCGTAACCCGTCATGGGTCGTAGGGGTGCCATGGTGGAAGCATCAGCAGAAAGGGTCCTCCAATGCTCTCTATCCTCAGCAATGCGTACTGTGGAAAAACCGTGTCCTGCCCATTCTTTAATTTTATCAGCCCAGGATTTTCTTTGCCTTCCTCTTCTCCGTTTACCTTCGACTGTTCCCTGGAGGATCGTTTTCGAAAGGGAGTCATGACGAGTTACTGTGACCGCTTGGCATACACTAGCATTTATACGTCCTAACATAGAATAAGAATGACAGAGTTAAAAGCAGATACTGCGTTTTTGCACAAAGCGCAGGATCACTAAAAGTTCAGTTGATCATGGCTGTGAGCGGCATTGTACAGCTGTCTCAGAAAATAATATTGAATGACTGTTTTTGAGTGGAAAATTTTGTGAAAGTGAGAGTTGCTATTTTGGTTTTTTTTTCCGTTGTTAGAGAGAGAGACGTGTGGGAAAAGTCGAAAAGCTAAGAAAACGTGTGCAAATGTAGATAATTGTACCGTGTGAAAAAGGAAGCATCGTGTGAAAATTGGCGGGGGGAAAAAAAAGAAGAATTAGTATAAATAGGAGAGAAGTGCGAGAAAGGGCATGATTGATGATAATGATTTATTAGAAGGATTATTAGAGATAGGTGAACTGCGTCTTCGAGATTATCAAGACCAGTTTATATTTTAAGTTGACAAGTTTTTATATTATTCTGTTGGATATATTTTTCCTGTGGATATACACTTTCATTTTGGATACTCACTATTTTGTGAAAGCGTAAGAAACAAGTACTTCCCCATTGTGTCAATAACATTGCTGTTCTAATGACGTTAATAAACTACATTTTATTTTTCTACATTGCTGAGTTTTCTTTGGAATATTACAGTTGGATTATTTGACAAACCATTATACGAGGTATTGCTTTTCACTAAACCTAAAAGGGTAAGAACGAACTTTGGGAAGAAGAATAAACTAAGGTCAAGCATTTCCATCTCATGCGAAAGGCCTGTAACCACTTGAACCAGAACGTACAAAGAGTTAGCTCACGTCAAAATATTTCCCTGCGCACAACACCATTGACTGGCCAACAGACCCGGTTACACTAACTTCATATTGATGCCGTGACCAAGCCCGGTCACATTACATGCCCAAACCAGGCAAGCTTTCGACGCTTCACTACTGACAAATGTGGTTCTTGGTGGCTTGCATAGGTGTTTATTTTCTCTCTAACATAGACATTTGTTTTGTGCTCTTTATAGCAAATGCGCAATATTCTTCTATAACATTTATACTCGAAAGCCTGAACCCTTCGCTCCGTATCTGCAGTGAGTGTCCAGCCCTCACACCCATACAAGAGAATAGATAATACAAGTGATTTGTATAATTTGATCTTCACAGGAAAACTGATGTTACTTTTCCAAATCACATTCAGCCTTGTCATGGCAGCTGAGGCCATCTCAAGTCTTGTCTTGATTTCTTTACTTGATCTTCCATCACTACATATAGTGGACCCCGGATATTTAAAGGTGTTAACTTCTTCTAACGTTTGCCCATTTAACGTAATGTTGGTTGGATTAACTATTATCCGCGGACAAAAAGCTAGACTACATGTCATTAAAACAATGAACGCGAGATTTAGTGCTGAGCAAGTGCATTATTCCACCCATTCCGTTATAGGCTGCGGGACAATATGGTTGAGAAGATATTATTTCTACACTACAATAATAACTTTGATCAAATAAAATATTAAAAATAAGGATAATTATTTTTCATGATTATTTGTGGTGATTGGTGTGCACTGACGGATCTAGGAATTGTCTTAGGGACAGGCGGTTCATCGGAATGATAAGGCTCCCAACCGCTCCTTATTTACACATATTTTTAGACAATTAAAAAACAAAACAACGAATTTTGAAGAAAAAAAAATGTGACAACTTGATGAGAAATGTGAAGACTTTCAAGAAAGAGCTCAGTAGCGCACAGCATGGTGATAGTTACAGAGAACTGGGAGCACCAGCAAAACCTCATTCACAGTACTGCGCTTGCTACCTTTGGTAAGAAGACAGAAAACAAATGACTGGTTTGATGCTTCATCAGAAGTGATGACACCTGTCATTGAAGCTAAGCGCAGTGCTGCGTTTGAATACAAACGTTCACCGAGTGATAGAACCTTACAGATCCTGAAGGTTTAAGAGGAGCAAAGTCCGGTAAACTGCTCGACGTTGTGCCAATGATTACAGACTCCAGCTCACCGAGAGCATCCGCACACAGATAACACTAGACAAATGTACGACGGTATAAAGAAAGCCTTTGGCCCCCAAAAAAGTAAGTCGCACTGCTAAAAACTATCAGCGGGGAGAAACTAATCGATAAGGGTAAACAGGTGGAGTGGTGGGTCTAGCATTACTCTGAGCTTTACGCTACAGAAAATACCGCCACGCCTGTCAAATGCCTGCTAGCTATGGAGGAGCTGGATGCTGAACTAACATTGGAAGAACTCAGCAAGGCCATTGATAGCTTGGCCTCTGGCAAAGCACCATGCAGTGATGAGATTCCTCTGATTTAATCAAATGCTGTAAGAACACGCTATTACATCCCCTGCATATGGTGCTGTGTCAGTGCTGGGATGAGACAACTATTCCTCAAGACATGCGAAATGCTAAGATTGTAACACTATATTTAAAAAAGGAGACAGAAGTGATTGCAATAACTACAGAGGCATCTCTTTTCTTAGTACTGTTGGTAAGGTTTTTGCCAGAGTCATCTCAATGCGACTACACGAGTTGGCTGAGCGCATATATCCAGAGTAGCAGTGTGGATTCCGAGCTGATAGATCAACAATAGACATGTCCATTTCTCTCAGCCACCTTCAGGAAAAATCAAGAGAGCAGAAAAGTCCTTTTAAGTCCCAAAAGCCGATATATCGTACTTCCTTCTAGACCCATTTGACCCGATCAACGTTAAATCGGCTTTCGTATCTTTTGCTCCTTTCTAGAGCTGTTTTCTAATTTTAACAACCCAAATCGTCATTTCTGACAGGAAGTACTTTATTTTAAATACCTCGTAGTATTTATGCATATGAACATTTTAAAAAAAAAAATTTCAAACAACAACAATAAAAAATCACTGGGGTGGTCATTTTTGTTTGGGCCAAACCCAATTTTTTGCTTGGGACTGAAAGAGTTAAATATTGCCTTTATAGACCTCACTAAGGCGTTTGACCTGGTTAGCAAGGATGGATTCTTCAAAATCCACCTGAAAATAGTCTGCCCCAATAAATCGCTGTAAATGATAAGATCATTCCATGAAGACATGAAGGAAACAGTCCAGTATACTGGAAGCACATCACAACCCTTTGACATACGCAGTGGCGTTAAACAAGGCTGAGTCCTGGCTCCGACCATCTTCGGGATCTTCTTTTCCTTGCTCTTGAAACATGCATTCGGAGATACAACTGTAGGAATATGCCGTCACACTAGGTCAGATGGCCGACTGTTTAACCTGGAAAGGCTGAAGGCAAAAACAAAAATCAGAAAGGTCACTATAAGAGACTTGTTATTCGCTGATGACACTGCAGCCGTCACTCAAAGTAAACAGGAGCTTCAGAGCTTGATTAATCGCTTGAATTAACCAAACATGCAAGGACTTTGGCCTCACAATAAGTCTAAAGAAAACGAATGTGCTGGGTCATGATATGGTTGTTGGACCAGTTATCACTATCGATAACTATGAATTGGCAGTGGTGCACTTGCGGTCTACCATCAACGACAAACTCTCTCTGGACACAAAAATTAACAGCTGTATTTACGAAGCAGCAGCCATCTTTGCCTGCCTAACAACTTGTAATTGAGGAAACTTCAAACTCACAACGAAGATCAAAGCTGCGGTATATACCGCCTGCGTTGCCAGCATACTTATGTATGGCAGCGAGACATGGACAACCTATGCTAAGCAAGAAAGAAGGCTCAATACCTTCCATCTACCATGTCTACGCCACATCCTCGGTATTTCGTGGAAGGACAAAGTGACAAATGTCGAGATGTTGTCACGTGCTGACCTTCAAAGCATGTATACACTGCTTAAACAGCGCAGACTATGCAGGCTTGGCCATGTCCGCCGCATGGAAGATGGTAGCATCTCGAAAGATATCTTCTACGGACAACTGGCAGATAGCAAAAGAACAGTTGAGCGACCGCAGCTGAGGTTCAAAGATGTGTACAAGAGAGATATGAGGGCACTGGACATACATCCAGGAACTTGGGAGGATGAAGTTGCCGATCGCACCAAGTGGCGATGCTCTCTACGGTGCCACCTCAGATTGGGCGAAAAAAAAGCTCTCACGGCAAGCAGAAAAGAGGAGAAACGTCGAAAGGAAAACCAGGAAAATAAGCAGCTGAGGGCTGCCACCGCAGGGGCGAATTCCCATAGTCAGCTATGACTGAAGGGGCTATTATTATTTTATTTATTTCACCGTATGTATAAATGTATGCACATTAAACATGTTACAAATATACTTCCAAAAATAAGATGAAGGACTGCACAGCACAAATGCAACTATAGCCGAACTTGACAACTAGTCTGAAGTCAGAACCGTAGTGTGGTTTATTTTTAGATTCAGATCGCGTTTTCCGCCAGGGTTACGTTCCGGAGGTGCACGCGAAATCTTAGATTCGCGTAAATTGAGACCACTTTCTCCATACGTTACAGTAGGTAATTCTGCGCGTATATTAAAATAAAAATTTAATAATTTCTTTGCTTTAAAAGCATAGAATAACACACATGAAACATAAGAAACACATAACAACATGAAATAACGAATTAAGTAGTAGTAGTGATATTTTTGTCCCAGCACGCGTAATTTCGAATTCGCATAAAATGAAATCGCTTTATTCGCAACTACAGACTTTGTAAGAACTTTTATAATATTGAGCACCCTTTATAGGAACATAAATAGAAAGAGCTATCGAAGTGACAACGAACCTCTACGTGTGCTTTATTGAATACATTAACGACTAAGGCATTCGTCAAGATGATTGGTTTGGTTTGGATTTTTTTAAGGACCATCTTCGTTGCACACAGACAACTCCATCAGTGCTCCAATCTCCTCTCTTAAATCACTGTTTGCTTTCTAACATTTTTGCAGCACATTTGTGACGAAATCAGTCGTGTAATTGTTATAACTCTCATTCACTCCGGCAGTATCTCTTCATTTTTCTCACTCATCGTCCTATTATTTGGCATAGTTAGTGCCCTTACATTCTACATTCATCTTTTCTGTGACCATTCCCAGGCTTATTTACGTTCCACCAGGTGAACTGTGGTATTATCGTAACAATACCCGGTAATTATCACCAGTCAGCAGTAATACGTTTATCTCTTTGAGTTGCCGGCCACCTTTGATAGGAGACGATCCTCGTTTGACAATATGGTCTCGTACGAGGATGAATAGAATACCATATTGTCCGTCTGAGAAATCAGTCTGGGGATTCGCACACACTGGCGATAATGAGATAATCGTTTCCGCTGGACCCGTTTCGGTATCAATATTACCGATAATCTGTCTGGGAAGACAAAATTTGAAGGTGGCATCTGGATATCAAATAAGTTCCCAGATTTGTTTGTGAGTTGGCGGAAATATTACCCCATTATTTGAAAGAGGTCCCGCGTTGGAATATTAAATGTAATATTTTAAAACACGTGGGGACGATTATGAATTAAAACACCCAAACCCATTGCTAAAGAGCTTACCATTGGTTTGATTTGAGAAGCCGAAATAAACAATGAATCTCATTGGAAAATTCGGCGGAAGTACCATCCGAGATTTGAACTGGATACTGAGAATATAATATAGTGAAAGCGGAGTCACAGATCAGACAGATTTGCAACTTCAAGCTAGCAACTCCCAAAAACCAGAAAGAGAAGGATCGGACAAAGGATTCCAAACTTAAAAAGTGACTGATAGAAAGTATTTGGGCAACTTAAAACCTGAAAAAAGTAAACCCGCATTTTAAATACAAAGTCTGGATACCTATGGAATCAGATCACCTGTTATTAGAGAAATGACTATAATTTCTCAGACCAAGTGATTCGCAGAACACCCGTCATAAGAGGAATTACTAAAATTTCTCAGGCCAAGTGATTCGAGAGCATATAACCTAAATTGCTCGTGTCCATTCTAACCTGTGCGAGGAGATTGTAGATTCCCAAATTTTTGGGTTCGTCGTTACAAGTTATCAGACGGTTTGAAGTACTAACGTTGCTACGCCGCTAGTGTGAGAGAAGAGCATCAACACTGACCGCCTACATTGGATGAGTTATGTGGAGAAATGTACTCATCACCAAAAAGAAGTGACGGAAACCACGGCCACAGGACTCACCTAGATCTGTTGTCCTGATTAAAAGGCATCTGCAAAACTGACTTTTATCACTCCCCTATTAAGTCTGTATGAAGACGCTTTCATCTAAAATGTCACCAATCTTTCCATATTTATTTTAACCTGTTAAAGACTAATTCACTATTAAATTTGTTACATGTTATTTTAAAACTAAACAAACATAGTTGATTCAGTTATTACACGTATGAAAGCAAACGAAAGAGCACGACTATTTAATATACCTGTATACATCTAGACATTTATTTACCTCTAAACAGAGCTACACCATTATAAGAGGAAATTCGCTGAATTAACTCAGCTGGGGGCTTGAACGGGCTAAAAACGATTGCTTAAATCCTTCACAAAAGGCGATGGATCAGATATAAGTTAACAATTGTTCAGCCCAATGCAACATTGTTCTTGACTTCCTAAAATATCTTGTGAAAGGTTCTTTAAGGTAGAAGAGTCATTACACTTCTATTTACATCTCTGCCAAGAGTAATCTTATGCTAAGGTAGACACCTTTGACGACCAATTTAGATACTCTTGAGTTTTGGCCACTGTTGGACCACTACTGCAAAGCAGGGGAGGCAATCCGTGACAACATTACACGAACTCTGTAGCACCAGCGAGGATCCCAGTGTGTGTATACAGGATTCACACATTAAATAAATATTTGTGTGGTGGGTAGGTTTCTTAAATTTTTTACCCAGGAGATCTCACTACCCAGGAGATCAGTAGGAACCGCTGGTTCTGAAAAAAGTTTCCATCAATTATATTTCATGTGCTGGGAGCGAACCTGGTACCATTAGAATTAGAAGCGGGAGCCATACATCTGAGCCACTTTGCCACCCCACATTTCTTTTTCGTCAAGATGAAACACGAGGAAGCTGTCAAAATTTTAGAAAGCATAAACATCGGTGGTAAAGACTTGAGAATAATTAAGAACGGTGTGCTGACAACAAACAGCAGCTATAAGATTTAAAAATGAATGTTTTAGCAGATTAAAAAAAGGTGTTAGATAGGGACATGTGATATCACACCTGATTAATATGTACAATAAAAATATAATTAGATCCATAGAGGACATATCAGGAATATCAGCTGGTGGACATAATAAAAATAACGTGAGATACGCAATTGTCTTAATAGTAAAATGTGAAAACGAGTTACTGGAAATGCTGAGAAAGTGAAAATAAGGGCCTTAACCTAAATAGCGAAAAGACAGCCATAAGATCATCTCGGAGAAAAAAAATGAATTCCCCAGAATGCACTATCAAAGTCAGTGGAACAGTTTTAAAACAAGTCAGTTGATTCAAATACTTACGCACGTTAATAACATCGGAGGAATGGTGCATCTCAGAAGTGAAGTGTAGAATAGCCCAGCTAAAATATGCGCTCCATAAAAGGACACGTATTTAATGCATCAACTCTTTGTCAATGGAAGTAAAAGAAAGAGAGTTCTTCAGAACCAATCAGGCATACGCAAATAAGTCATGGTCAGTTAGTAAACAAGCAGGACAGGCACTGGAGAAATGTAGTTTTAGCAAAGAAGGCTAAAGTTTTCTAAAAGGTGTAGTGAAACGGGCAAGACTCTCTAGAATTGCCACGTGAACTAGTGTCTTTGTGATAAATTCTGCTATAATTTTATGATCAATGCCCCGAACGGAATAATTCTTTTTGGGGATTTGAACAGCAACTACACATGCATGTACGTGTGGCAGTGGGAAATCATTATCTTTAGTAATTGACCAGGAAATCTGGATTTTGTTGGGAAAATCGCACAACAGCAATGAAATCCCCACGAAAGTTTCAAGATGAAAAGTGAACTCGGGCTAGGACCTCCGAGAAAGAAGGGTTTGACTTGAGATTGGGTTAAAAGCCCGCTCATATTAAATTCTGGACTCTCAAAATTTCATAGCTCAAACGACGTCCAGGGGACTGACACACTCTTGCGGAAGTCACATAGCCACAGCCCATAGCTGAGAAAAGCAAAACTGGCCTGCTTGTGAGCAGATTTGCGTAAGTGATAAATTAGATCCGTAATACAGTGTCTGAAGGGTATGTTGAACTTGTATTAATCGTTGGTTTACAAGTATTTTTGTGTTTTGTAAATAGATGTAATATTTAATATTATTTTTTGCATTGACTTTGATTTACTTGCTGATATCTTAATCTTGATACTCTAAACCATGTGCTGATAACTGAGACTGGTTTCCAAACTGAATATAACCTGAACAATCCTGAACAGCATGATGCAGATAGAAGTCCTTGTCAGGCCTGTGCAATGCTAGCTAAAAGAGCTTACAGTCCTTTTCAGGGTTTAGCTTTTAAATGCTGGATGACAAAGAGGTCTTTTTCCTCGTCTTCGTTTTCTTCTTCTTCTTCCACTGCTTCTTTGTTTCCTTTTTTTTTTTTTTTTTTTGCTCTATATAAAATTTCGTTGATGTAATATCTTTAAGGGGAAACCACGTTTGATATAACTTAGGACCAAAGGAAAGTAATCAAGACAGAATTCAGAAAAATGTGTAAATTATGTCTATAGTCTACCGATGTATTTTATTGATTGTATGACGTACTTCTTTGATTGAAATTACCACGGTCTCATGGACAATGTTGCCTAAATAAGGATTTTGATCAATAGTGGCCCGTCATTATCGAAGGATCGTCTTGGTGCTAGGAAACTGATACCATAATCTGAGCATATGTTTCAGGTTCTTACCCGAGAGTCACAACAAAAGCTTCTGATAAGAAGCATAACAGATAGCAGTGTATGATTCAAGGACCACCTCTGAATTCGCCGAACAGTGACGTTGTGCTTACTTGTCTAGGTGAATTAAGTATCTTGGACTTCAACATCTGATGAATGACGAGAAGTGTCTGCAGTGGAAGGACCTGAATTAGATAAGTACTCATTACTTTGAAGAAACAAGATCCAGAAGTCACCAATTGCCCGAAATGATTAAAAAAAAAAAAATTGACATCGTATAATTTCCAACTTAATACTGGATAAATATATATCTGCAATTTTTACCAAACTTCTATTTTAATTAATAAATGTACAGATATGTTTTATAAATCGCAGTTCATTTATTTTATTTTAATTCGAGTTTCTGGTTAAACTTTGTTATTGAGTAGAAAATAAAAGAACTTTTTCATAATTGATATGAATAATTAACGAGCTGCATTTCACACCATTAACAGAGACACCCTTGAAACATAGGATAGGTCTAGCAAGGAGGTGATTTACTTCACAGCTCTCTTCTACAGCTAACATCTAGAACTGTGCAGTTAACTACCTGACTTGCTCTTTTTCCATCCCTACATCTTGCTCTTCTCCAGTTCTGGAAACTACCTTCTATTATTGTCGTAGATTTTTGATAGGAGAATTAAGACTTGGGTTGGTCCCTTCTGAATAGGTTGGAATGAGTGATAGTCACAGTGAGAAGTAGTAATAGCAATAGATTTCCACGAGTGAGGTGGTAGAATTGTGGTAGAGGCTGTCTCTGAGATCGAGAAATCTTCTCTCTCTCTCTCTCTCATCTATCTTCTACGACAGCTTTCGAGGAGTCAGACAGTCTAAACACGTATATATATTAATATGTCTCTAACCACTCACGTGCACGCACATTCAAGTGACAACAGGTAGACACACAGACGTGGGAAACTATAACAAATGATTATATAGATATTTAGAACGAGCTGACCAACATGCTGATTAATTTATTGTTAAGTTTATTTATCATTGTAAACTTACGTCACAACATGTAAAATTACATCAAAAAGGCATATACACAAAGTCATAAACAAATCAAGGAATGCTACAAGAACTGGTAGACCCACAGTTATGATCTTCCCTTGATGGATAGCCCACAGTACCGTTAGGAGAAAGATGATAGCACAAAGAGTCCCAGATACATATGATTGAGTCTAAGAGTTTTCCCCGTTTAAGGTATGAACAGACCTGATACTATAATCTAGTTTAAGGGAAAATATTGTTAGCAAAACAAACTTGCATGAAGAAAGTTATGACAGCAAATAAGTGCCAAAATACAACGGTAAAAATAACACTCAGACCTGCGTTCACTCTATTCATTCAGCCGTGGCCACGTGCGCACTTTTATACTTACAGCTTTGATCGCTGCCTCTGGGAACATAATTTTTTTCTAGGACCTTCACTTACTTACTTAGTCATTTCCCTTCTACCGTGAGGTGTAGAGGTTTGGAAGAGAGAGCGCCAGACCATTCTATCAGATGTCTTCTTCCTGGCCTGGTTCCATTCTAGTCCTCGGTCCTTCAAAGATTGTCTAATGTTGTCCTCCCAGCGGACTCTGGGTCGTCCTGGAGGTCTGGATCCCTGGCTCTTTGTTTCCCATGCTTGTCGTAGTAGCCGATCTTCTCCCATTCTGCAGACATGGCCAAACCATCTTAGTTGGGACTGTTCTATTTGGGTCTGCAGCGGATGGGATTTTAGGCCTTGACGGATCGTCTGGTTGCGGACCATGTCTCTTCTTGTTACTTCAACCACTTTCCTCAGATACCTCATTTCTGAGGTTTGGATCTGGCTATTGTGGGTTGTAGTCATTGCCCACGACTCGCATCCATATGTCAAGACTGGGACATAGGTGGAGCGGTATATAGCCATCTTCGATTTCTTACCAACCTCTTTCTTGCTGAGGAATCCACGATTTATGGCCTGAAAAAGTCTCCCAGCCGCTGCTTTCCGAGTGGCCAACTCTTCTTTGATGCCTCCCTTTCGGTCTATAATAGCTCCGAGATATTTAAAGTGGTCGACCTGCTCCAGGACCTGTTCTCCCAACTTAATCTGATGTTTTCTTTCTTCTCGTGATATCAACATGGATTTTGTTTTAGAGCTGCTTATGACCATCCCTCTCTTCTCCAGCTCTTCCTTCCAGACTTGCAGGTTGGATTGGAGATGTGCCTCTGATTTAGCAATCAGGGCAACATCATCAGCAAATGCCAGCTCCGAAATATAGACCTGTCTCATCTTCCAGTACCCCACTGAATACTTTCTTGTTCTCTCCTTACATGCCTTGATGACATCGTCCATAAGGAGTATGAAGAGGTAAGGTGATAGGATATCACCTTGTCTTACACCAGTGGTGGTCCTGAACTCTTCCGACTTATGGTTTGCTGTCCTCACATAATTTCTGCAAGACTTGTAGAAGCTCTGTATAGCATGAATCAGAGGTGCTGGAATATTCTTCCTTGCCAAACAGTCCCAAAGTTTGCTCCAGGGGACCCTGTCAAACGCCTTTTCCAGATCTATGAAACAAAGATGGATCTCACTCTTATACTCAAGGGCCTTTTCACTCAGCTGTCTGAGTGTGAAGATTAGGTCTTGAGTACTTCGGTTTGCTCGGAATCCGCACTGGACCTCATCCAATTGTGGCTCAGCTAGGCGTCGGAGTCTCTGCTCTAGGATTCTAGAGTAGATTTTACCAGGGACACTGAGAAGGGATATGCCTCTATGGTTTCCACATTGTCGATTGTCACCCTTTTTGAAAATTGGTGTTATGATGGCAATCTCCCAATCCTTTGGTATGGTCTTGTTGCACCATGCTGCCTGTAGGACCTTTAAGAGTAATAGGTCGCCTGATGCTCCCATGTACTTAACCATTTCTGGTGTTATACCATCATGCCCTGCTGCTTTGCCCATCTTGATTTTCTCTAGTGCTGCCCTCAGTTCTTCCATCTTTATGTCATCTTCACCATCATTGGTTTCCTCTTCTGTGTCAGTGGTTATCATTTCTGATGCTTCATCATGCTCACCATCCAGGAGTTCTGAGAAATATTCTTTCCATCTTTCCATTATTTCCTTCGGGGCAGTAAGCAATTTGCCTTGCTTGTCCTTTATAAATTTGAGAGGGCATTGTTTTTCTTTCCTCATGTTCTTTAGGGTCTTATAGAACAATTTCTGGTTTTCTTGTGCATCTTTTTCTAGCTTTTCTCCAAATTCTTCCCAGGACTTCTGTTTTGCTGCTAGCACTTTGTTCTTTGCTTCTGTTCTGAGTGTCACATATTCTCTATATTTTTCCATTTGTCCTGTTGTGTTTTTAGCTCCTAAGTATTGTTTCCATGCCATTTTCTTCTCTCTTATTTTCTCTTTGACTTCCTCTGTCCACCAAGGTGTCCTCTTTCTCTGGTTCCCAAGTCGGACTTCACCGCATGCTTCTGCAGCAGCTGTCTTTATGATATCCTTGAATTTATTCCAGAGGGTTTCCAAGTCATCAGGTCGTTCTTCTGTGTTGCTCACTGCTGTAGCAATAAGCCCCTGATATCTGGTCTTAATTTCTGGCTCTCTCAGCTTGTAGGTCCTAATGCTCATTTCTCCTGCTCGTTTACTTGGTTTCTTGCGTGATGTTGGGCAGTTCCTAGGCTGAGCAACTCTTTCAGTTGTTCTTTTGATTGTTAGCAGGTAGTGATCACTTCCAATCTCTGGCCCCCTCCAGACTCTTGCATCTCGGACATATCTGAATGAGCTTCTCCGAACAATGGCATAGTCGATCACTGACTTCTCATTCTTGGTTGGTTCACATCTAGTGTATGCATGTATGCGCTTATGGGGAAACTTTGTGTTTGTAATGATCAGATTCTGCTCACTGCAGAATCTAAGGAGTCGCTTTCCATTGTCATTGACAGTATCTTCTCCATATCTTCCGATAACTCCACCCCATCTAGCATGGTCATTTCCAACTCTGGCATTAAAATCTCCGAGCATAATAACTTCATCTAGGCAGTCATCCACTGTCCTTTGAAGCAGCTCGAAGAATTCCTCCTTGACCTCTGCTCTCTCATCCTCATTTGGCCCATACACTATGACCAGGTTGACTATGGTTTCTCCTTCTTTTAGTTTTACAACCATAATGCGCTCCGAGACAAAGTTCCATCCCTTGATACTATCTTTTTGATTTTGGGCCACAATGCAACCCACGCCCCCTTTAGCTCTTTCAGATATGGGTACACCCCTGTAGAGCAACGTGTTGCCATCGAGATCCATGACTCCTTGTCCTTTTTTTCTTCGTTTCCGTTATAGCCAGGATTTCTAGTTTTGCTTTCCTCATCTCTTCCACCAGCTCCTCTTCCTTCCCATTTATACTTCTTGTGTTCCAAGTTCCATAAGTCGTAGTCCGTAGTCCGTTCCAGTTCGTCGCCTTTAGAATCAGTCCGGTTTTCTCTCTTGTAGTTCGCGTAATCATAATTTAAAGCAAACAGGTGATTGGCCTGTTGTGCCTTTGCATGGTGGAGGGGCTGCCTCCTTACGGCCTCCATGCAGGCCGCCCTCCTCCTTTTTCATCCGGGCTTGGGACCGGCATTGGCGGAGTTTAGGACCTTCACACAGACCCGTAAATGCAGCCTTGACCAAAAAATCCCCAGTTCCAAAAAGACGTACTGAATTCTCTGTCTCAGGGAACGATTCCTTGGGTGTTCTTATTTTTTGGATGTCTGTTTAAGTCACATAAAAGTTGTCCAGGCATGAAAGTTAGCAGAGCACAGTGTCACTAGCGTAGGTTTCTAAAAAATGAGGAATGTCAGGTCGGGTGCCTTATCTCAGTATATGACTATATATTGGGTCACCACACTACTAGTCAAAACTCTGTCGGAATGTTACTGATATTTTGCTTGCCACAGCGGCTGATCTGTACTTAAGTGTTATTCTGGAAGAATTAATTTTGGCGCGATAGGCCTTTTACTTCATTTAACTGTTACAGTTCATGTAATGAAAGTGCTTAAGTTCTTCACGGATAATGTTCACGTACTAGAACGCTGGCAAAGATTGGATACAACAGTATTCACTGAATAAGGGAAAAAAACACATATAAATAATTTACATATTATGTACTCAATATAACTGATAATTTAAACTGCAAGCGTAGCTTGTCTTATAGTTTACCACTTCCCGTGGAATAAGTTATATTTAAAAATCAAACATCCTGAATTAGGAATACTTACGCATTCCGTCAATACTCAAGATGTAGCAGTCATTTAACAAGTTAGTTTTAAAATATATTCTCTCGACTGAGTATTTAGCAGTTAAATTAAATTCATTATAGCTACCTGATTTATAAGCTAGAAATTATAATTTATTCCGCTTTCCACTGTAACTCGTCGACTAGAGCGGCTGCAAATAAATTCCAGTTGTATCGACAAGCATATGTCGCAGGGTGCTTTAAAAATAGGGGAGGGGGGTTGATGTCACAGGACGTCATCATAAGGTTTCGAGGGAAATCTCGAACCTCCTGTGTAGAAATGGTTTTATTTACTAACAGCAACCGTTGTTACTAAAAGACGCATAAAAATCGACAAAAACGTAGCGGACAGAGTTTTGGAGTTGACAAGATACCTTAAAGGACATACACTCAGGTATGAAGGCCTTGAGACGGGTCGATTGGTCAAGAAGACAATAGGGCGTCAGTACCAGACATCAACTGTAAGAAGTTTTATCTAACCGAGCTGTGGTTGTGGTTCATGCTACTGGTTGGGCATGTATTGCTATTCTAGAACAATGGTACAGAATTTAGAGTTATGAGAAGAAAACGTGAGTATTCCTCGATAAAATAACTATATCAGAATTGCCATTTAAGAGACTTCTGAAATGGTTCTGTTAATAAGAATTCCCTTCAGCAATAAGGCCACTGATAAGATAGTACATCACAGCTATGTCCTATGAACGGGCAAGTTATATGGCTCGACGTGTCTACTACGACCCCTGTGAAGTATGTCCGCTGACTCGACAGTAACCACTGAGTATACTTACGAATAATCTTCTATCGTTGAGACTGAAAAATTGTATACATGCCACGTAAACATTTCCAGCATCATGTCGTACCAGTCATTTACATGTTGAGAAACGTAAAAAGAAAAGAAACAGAAAAAGATTCTACGAAGCACTGATTAAACCCAAGAAAATATATGGGAGACTTGTTGATGTATGAAAACCTACGTTCTGATTTGTTTACATGTTCAACCTCACAGTTGACGTTGATCGTTGTTTCAGTTCTGAGTTGGGATTGACCCTTTATTTCGCCTGTCAACCAATTCCCAATTGACAGTACGTTTTACTTTGTGCGTGAACATTTGTGCGCTCTCTCACTCTTTAATCCACTCCGGCAGTATAACTTCTTTTTCTTCATTTTTCTCTCACCGATCATCGTTTTTATTTGGCATAATTTTTGCCTTGTCATTCATTTTTGCTCTCTATGTTGGATCAGTAGAGTTAAGTCTCTAACACTTCACTCCTGGACTGTTTGTGTTACGCCAGGTTTATTGACCCGGGCAGCGATAATATTTTATCACGTATTATCAGGCTGACCATCTTTTCAAAGCAACTGTGCCTGTTTATTCAAGCTTGCATTGTGCATGGTCTATGAATAGAACCCCATATTGTGTGGCTAATCTGGCGGAGATCCGTCTAGCGAAACACAGGTGGTAATGCGTAATTTGTTTCCGCTTAGACCATCCCTGTGTGTAATTATCTCATATAATCTGTCTGGAAACTCAAGATTTGTAGACGTTACGGCAGGAACACATGGTCACAATATGGTGAGAGGCAGATAGGTGCAGCCGAAAATCTTACACAACGATATGACATCACGTGGATATTAAATTTAATATTTTGAAACACGCGAGGGGATATTTTAAAATGACACACTCAACCCAGTGCTAGAGAGATTTAATTGGTTTAAAGTGAGAGCCGAAATATACAATGTATTGTATTTGCACACTAGTCGGAAGTGCAATTTGGGATTTGCACTAAGAACTGAGAATATAGTGTGATAAAAACACAGACACAGATCACACAGAGAGACTGCAGCGCACAAGTCATATCAGCGACTCCTAAAAGCCAGAAAGATTCGCAGAACACCCGCTACCAAAGATTTAACTATAATTTCCCAGACCAAGTCACAGAGGAATTAAACAAAAGTTTTCCCATGCCAGGATTTTGCAGAACACCCACCGTCAGAGGAATTAACTCTAATTTCCCAGACCAAAGTGATTTCGAAGCTTCTAATACAGAACTGTGTCCAGTCTAAATCTGTGCACGGAGATTGTGTATTCCCAAAATTTTGGGGTAAGTGTAAACAATTTATTTACTAATGTAAATTCTATAGGTTTCTTGCTAAGTAGTTATATACAAGGCTGGCAACCTCAACATATGAAAATAGTATATGCATGAACCACTACTGCAATAGCTGGTGATTGTTTCTGACTAGTCGTGCGGGAAACCCGACAGCAGAGCGACCCCAGACTCCGAACCCCAGACTTCGACGGGAGTAGTGATGAGTAATGAGTGATGATTACATCACATGTGTCTAAGGTGTAATATATTATCGTGTGAGATTTATGTACCTTTTTTAATTGTAATTCAGGCAAATCATTATTCACGCACTCCAGACGCAAGTTCCTAGTTAACACCCCGAAGGATATTGTTGAATTTTCATCATATTCCCTGAGTTACACTGTGTGCTCGGGAATTTAATTCTTCTGAGAGGTTAACATTGGTGGTTGGAGCGCATGACAATAGGCATGTTAGTTTGCGGCGAACAAATGTACTTAGCAGGCTTTTGTTTCTTTCTATTTGTCTAAAGTTCGTGGTTACAAGTCATCAGACGATTTGTGGTACTAACGCAGCTAGTGTGAGAGAACAGCATCCACCCTAACCGCCTACAGTGGATGAGAGAGTGGAGAAGACTTTCATCATCACAGAATTGATGAACCACAGCTGCAAGACTCCCTTATAAAATTTAAGTGCTTGTAAAAAGGCACCAGCAAAAAGAACTTTTTATATATCTTCACCCTAAATCTCAATGAAGAGAAAATTTGATTCCAATATAAAATTTCCCAAAATTTTCAATATTTATTTAAACTGTTAACACTAACTGATTATTCTTCTTCTTCTTGCGATCGCATCTTTGATGATTACACCGTCAGACGAGTTCTCATGATGAATTCGACTGTTGTTTGAAGTTCCTCTTTAACTCCATATAGCTTTGAGTTTAGTGTTGAGTCATTGGGCCAGTATATCTTTCTTAACTGACTAACTGATTATTAAATCTGTTACCTGTTGTTTTAAAACTAAATAATCGTAGTCGATTCAGTTTTTTATATGTATGAATGCAAACGTATGAGCCAGATTCTTTAATGTATATATATATACCTAGACATATATTTACCTCTAAACAGAGCTTTACCTTATAAGAGGGATTTCGTTGGATTACACCAACTGGAGGCTTGAACGGGCTAAACCAATGCTTAAATCCTTCATAAAAGGCGACGGACCAGATATAATGCGTTAACAATTGTTCAGCCCAATGCAACATTGCTCGTGACTTCTGGAAATATCTTGTGAATGCTACCTTAAGGAAGAAGTGTCATTAATCTTCTATATACATCTCTGCCAAGAGTAATCTTGCGCGCAGGTAGATACCTTGGAAGCCAATACGAGATACTTGAGTTTTGGTCACTGTTGGACCACTACTGCAAAGCAGGGGAGGCAATCCGTGACACCCAATAACATTGAAGAAATTGACTCTTATCAAATTTATGGTTTTCGTCGAGAAGAAGGTCAAGGTACAAGATGACCCCAATATAGATAACTGAATAATTCTGAATTGATACTGAAACAAATAATGAAATAACCAAGTTTCAGAGGATATCGCTAACTTTAACTGAACCAGTTGAAATTTGAGATGAAGATGATAACCGAAGTACTAAATTCGATCCGCACCACTATACGATTATGTATGGCCCCGAACTCCGCGAACAGCCAGTTCGGTACGAAGGTATAGGGACACCCTGCAGACCGAGTTAAATTTGAAAACGCCGTATATCAGACTGCGGGGAAGTATCGGCCCTGCTACACATATATTTATGCGTGAGGCCCCTAAAAGCGCGAGGCCCTGGGCAAAAGGCGCGGTCCCCTATGCCTAAAACCGCCACTGGACGATAACGTGTCCACTGTAGTACACTGTGGTTCCCACCAAATTACGTGGTTTCTCGGGAACCGCCGTTCACATTGTTCTGTTTTTTTTTTTTTTTTTTTTACGGAATTTGTGCTGATTCGTGGCTGTACTAGGGCCAATATGATAGAGGTTTCCCCTGTATTCCGTCGTCGTCGTTAGCCTTTAACTTAAATGTCTGACCCGTACGGGAATGGAGAGGAAAGAAATTTAGGCTTCTGTCTAGCTGCCCCGTCATAAAGCGTTTGATGTGTTATATACAGATAGTTACCATCCTACAGCAACCCCACTGAGACTTCTGTGACAATCACTTGTTTTTGTCCACAGCTGCTTATTCAGTATTCATAGCTAAGCTCTATTTCAACCCTCAGTCAACTGGTTGGGACGCCAAAGAAACTTGGAATTACTAGTAAATTTTTCTTGACACTTGAAATATAACTGTAACCTAATTTACAGGTACACGCGAGAGCAGGAATACTTTGAACTGCGAACCGTGGTCCTTGATTTTGAAAGCCTAATCTTTCATTATGAACCGCACGATCGTTTGGCAAGTTTTCAACCACCCTTGGCTAACAATATCTGTTAACCAAATGTAGAAATGAAATAATCAGAAAAAATACCGTGTACTTAAGTCTTGGAATTTTAAATGTTCAAACACGTCACAGAGCACGGAAACATGAGTCAGCGATTCAAATAAGGTTTATAATATGCAAATACGAAGTTTAAGACCTTAATAGTATGTAATAGAAACTCAGTCCTTTTAACTGACGGCTCCGCATGATAGTTTGGCTTTAAATTTCTTTGGGAAGTTTTCTCTATTGCCATGATGGTACACTCTGTTAGGATATTTCCTGTATATCTTTTGATGGTTATCTTCCCACTTACAGCGATGTCGTCTTGCTGCCCGTCGCCTTGACAACCTCCTACCATTGTATTCTGTAAACAAAATGTTATGTCTCATCATCATCTTTCAGCTCCCTAAGGCACACTTGCCTTCAACAAACTTATGCCAAGTCTTCGTGTCCGGTGCCATCCAGCTCAAGTTGTTTCCACGTCTTCCTCGTCAACTTCATGTCTGTCTGTCTTCCAGTTCTCTTCTGCAAGTTTTTTGGGGTTTTTTTTTTTTTTTTGGGGTTGGGGGGGGGGGGGGGGGGGGGGGGGTTCCCTCTCTACCTGTCTTGCCCTGGAGATTCCAGAATAAGTGCTGCCTTGTAATGTTATCGCCCCAATGTGTGCCCTATCCCATCTCCAGCGTTTTCTTCTCATCTCATGTCACACTAGCAGTAGTTATTTAGTTGACGTGCCATATTTTGTTAATTTTTTTTTTTTTTTTTTTTTTGGTGGCTTCGAAGTTTTGCAGTTCAGGGTAGCCTGCCCCATGCTCAACCAATCTGATTCGCCTCTTACGAAATGCGTGGTAGCTTCTGTGTTACTATTCTTTGCTCCTCGTTCGGTTCCCGGTAACACACAGGTGATTATGTATCGTTATATGTATAAAAAAAAATTATTTTATTTGGATTTTTAAAAATCTCTTCATTTAGTCTCTTTAAATCCTACTTGTTAACTCTTTTACATGCAAATATTAGCATTTCAAAACACACCATGACTTACTACACGTTTGTTTATTTAAAAAAAGATATTCTCCACTTTCATTATTTACTCTCATTGCTGCACTCTGTTCTCAGTATATATATATATTTATTTATTTCCTGACTATTAGTTCATCCACCCTATATATATACATATACTAGCTGTAAGTACCCGGCGTTGCCCGGATTTTCTAGTAACTGTTTAGGAAACGCAAAAATCAAACAATCAAACTATAATATTTTAATATTTGAGTGACAATGAATTTTCGTTTAAATTAACAACTATTTCTTTAAGTGACTACCCTCGTGCCTTGTTTACAGTAATTGGGAAACAATCAAAATAATTGCCCGGGTTTTTTCCTAGTAAACTTATGAAATGTCAAAATCAAATTATAATATTTGGATATTCGAGTAAAAATGAATTTTCATTTAAATTAATGACTACCGCTTTAAGTGACTATACTCGTGCCTTGTTTACAGTAATTGCAAATGCAAGCCGCACAAAATACTGTTATTCCTTATGGTTCTACCAGAAGAGTGATTTCACTTTTGCTTCCGAATTTTTCCAAAATACTCTTATTTCTTATGATAGAATAGCAAAAGCAATTTTATTCTGCTTCCGAGTTTTAGCAAGAAGCAAATTAATAAGACACATTTTCCCTTTCCGACCTGGCGGACCAAGAAAAAATAGTCCAACTCATCCTTTTTTAACGTTCTTACTACTGTTTTTTTGTAGCACGTTCTTTTCAAACATATATACATTATTGCTTGTAAAAAAAAACATGATTATTATTTTATGTCATACATACTTCAAATATTATTGTGTTGAGTTGTATTTTTTAAACAGAAGTTTCTCATTTCTGTGAGACATGACTCACTCAACCGAGACACACGGATAACGCCTGTTATATTGGGACACATGTCTAAATAAAGACCTTTCGTTTTGGTGTATAGTTTAGCTTTGAGCTAGTTTATTTTTTTAAGGGCCAAAAATAAAAATAAAACTTAAATATTGCCTTACTTTGGCGAGGCGCACCACGTTTGAGACTGGCACATGTACAATTATAGAAGACCCTTCGGTTCAGCAATGTGATAACGACCCTCTTCTTTTACAAAAGATATTGCAGCCTGTTTCAGTTATGGATTTTTGCAGCCTGTTTCAGTTTCATCTATGGATCGAACCATAGACCACTGAGCTAGGAAGCCAGTGCACTAACCACTATGCTACCGCGGCTCCCATAAAAATTAATAACTTTTAAATACTACATCAATGTAATTTTTATTTTCGCATAAAGCATTAGTGTTTGTTTAAAAAATTTAAATTGCTATGTTAAATAAAGAAATGTAGAGTTGTAAATAACGACCTTTTAATAATAATTTTACCATTTTGATTGTTTCCCTTGATTCATAATTTACCATTTGGATTGCTTCCCTTGATTCAGATAAACACAGTTTACGGCCTGTTCTACGCATAGAACATATCGGTAGAAACCAAATTATGTTACCTAGACATTTTCTAAATTGTAGTACTAAGAGGGACGAAGGTTTATTTTTTTTTAAATTCTGAAGCACGGACATACCATACGTGACAAAGAATGAATGCATAAATCTGCTTTGTCAATCAAAATAAACATACATTGTGGTGAAATACAGTGATACAGCGATAAAATCCTCCATTTATAAAGATAAAAATTAAGATAAAATGTAGGGATAACATATAGTGAAGATACGCTGCTGCTTTTTCGCCCACGCCACAGGTGCGTTGATTTTAGTAGATCGTACCATCGTTTCTAATGTCATTGAAAAAAACTATATATAACATGAGGACACGAAAGCCTATTCGTTCAGACGGGGTAAGAAAAGGAGGGAAGGAAAAAATGATGCCGTCTGCACGCGTTAGAACCTAAACTAGCATACGCGCGAACTCGTAGTTAGTGTTTGAAATACGTGGTAAAGTAAGAACATGTAGCCACTTGAATCACGAAAACAGTCTTAGCTCTTATTTAGAATGACGTAAAACTCTCGAAAATAGCTGGACAGCACATGGAAAAGAAGTGAACGAGTGGTAGTAAAGATTTCAAGACTAACATGAAAAAAATATGGAATTTCTTATTAATAGGTTTAGAATCCCAAAATTAGCTGGTTTGATAGCCTATCTTTTCCTGACAAATAATATGCTTTTAATTATAAAGACGGACAGATAAATCGGAAGTTATTGACAAAAGACTGATTTGTTCGATGCAGACTCGCAAACACGTGTTAGTTTGCAGCCACTATAAGTTACATTTTGACGCGTCCTTGAGACGAAGGCAGGAAAAAATTACATGTACACAAGGGGGAGACAAGGCGGATAGAATCTAAAAATAACTTAGCATAGAAATCTTAGAAGTGAGTGAGACAAAATTTGTGTAGTTTTTTTTTTTTTTTTTGTAGTTGGTCCAAAACCAAGTGCAATTTTGGGAAAACCCAAGTTCGAACCAACCGACAGACATAAATACACTACACACTAGACCGAAACTGGACCCAAATTGGACATTTATGTTTGAAATTTTAAATTGTAAAGGGGAAGTACTCTCATTGGACGAAACAGTTAAGATTATTGAAAAATTTGCCGGCTAGTTGCCATTTTCTTGAAGACTGTCCATACAAGCAGATCGTTGAGGCTAAGAAGTTTGTCGTCCATTGAATATATATGCTAATAATAGTGGGACGCCCTAGTTTAGCCAGCAGCTCAGCTGAGTATCTGTGTGTTTTATTCTGAACTGTGGTAAGGCTAAAATTATTAACCTTTTATTTAACAATTCTGAGTGATTGATACTGCCATATAATGAAAAATGATTACGACAAGTGAGTACTTATTCTAGGTCCCCAGCCGACTGTTCCAGGGCCTAGAGGTTGAAATATAATATGATAAACTATCAGAAATGTAGAATACAGATGTTTCTTTTCAGATGATCAGGTGGAAACATATCACCCACCTTATTATATGATATGGTCTTTTCAGATGGTCAGGTGGAAACATATCACCCACCTTATTATATGGAAAAAAGAGATTAATGAAAATATTTCAGATGCAGTGCAGTCCATAGAGGAATGGAAAACTAGTGCTACTTGATAACAGCCTGGATGTAGATGTGCTGGGTCGGTCAGAGAGATCTGACCCTATCTTTTTAAAAATGTATTAATGCTTGTAAACATGGTGAATTAGGTAGTATGTTAAGACATAGCCTAATTTTGTGGTTTCAGAGTTTCTTTGTCTGGCACTGTGCTAGTGCCAGATGTTTTGGAGAAGTCCAAGTTTGTATGAAATGAGATGCCTACCATATTACCTCAGAGCATTGAGGAGTGGGCCTAAGGAACTACTTTCCTCCATCGTCACAGGCCAGTTAAGTATTAAAGACCTGGCCTGCTGAGATTCATCAACTACTATAATAAAATTTAAACTACATTGTGAAAATAAGAAACGTGTCCACTATTAACCCTGTGTAAAAAGCAAACGAACACTGTTACATAGAGACGGTGGATGATGCAAATACCCCGACCCGACATCCAGCATTAGTTTCCAAGAGACTTTTTAGTTTTAGTAAAAATAGTAGCAAATTTAACTTATTGTATTTCTATATGTTCAACACAGTGTTTTACTATAAAATAATTTAAAAATAATTGCAATGGGAAAAAAGCGACTATCGAGTGAATTTGGTTTTTACTAATGTTGATACAGTTATTTAAACAACCAGACTAAAGCCAGGCATTTTCTAAATTTTAATACTAAGCGGGGACGAAGGTTTATAAAAAAAATTCTGAAGCACCGACATACCATAAGGGAAAGCGAATGAATGCATAAGTCTGCTTTTTCAATAAAAATAAACACACATTCAAATTTTGACCACGCATTTTAAAAATGATGTTAAAAAAATAATACCATGTAAAATGTTCATTAAGATTTAACACGCACAGTGGATGTTCATGCTCAGAGAACATTCATTGAGTTTAATATATGTATCAGCCGCGCTGGTGTAGTGGTTACCAAACTGCGCTGGCGACCGGGTGACCCAGTATCAATCCTGGGCGAGAACATTTGAAGACTTTTCGTCGACCGGGATTTGGACTGGATTAACTGGAGCCCTGGCGAGTACATTTGAAGAAGTGTCGTCGACCAGGGACTGGCGGCTCCTGAGCCGACCCAGCTCTAATGGGTACCTCCGAAATCGGCGAGTATCTGCCTGAATGGTGAGGAACATCTGTCTATGTACAAGAAAAAGGGATACTCACGTAAAAATCAGTCTCAGGTTAGACATACTAACCTGAGATTTCGCCTCGAGTAATAAAGGGCGAATGCAAAAAAAAAAAAAAAAAATATATATATATATATATCGATAGAGCTCCGATCCAATTTGAAACTGCTTGGCCAAATGAGTGCCATTAAAATTACACAGTTAAAAAAAAGGACGTGCTACTGTGGTAAAGTGGGATATTATAAATATTTATAGGGGACTTAGTGTACTGACTGAGGTCAGCTGGGAAGGTATCTGTATCTAATGAGTGTGGTGTATTACAGATGACCTTACTTTGCTACCACATTTAGGCCTCAGTCAGACTTATTCTGGAATGTTGTGATGACTAAATTTAATCCACAATACTTTACAACACTGTGACACTCACATACATAGAACACTCTATAAGGCTATCTTAATAAGTCAAGGGTAACTTTTAAAATATGTATTAATTCCTTCAAATATTAAATATCCTGATTCAACTACAAAGTGAACCAGGAATCACAATCAAATGTAATCACAAGTTGTATGTACACAATTTATAGATAGGATCTTTGTATTGCCATATATTATTATTGCAATTTGTGTGTAAGTTGTGCTGTAGTACTATGAGGTAATACTGGCTTTTCAAGCTAGGTGGTTGTGTGTCATCATGACTTCAAGTGTTTGTTTCTCGTGGAAATAATATTGGAAAGGTTCACAGTTTCTTTTTATTTGAAACAAATAATGTCCCTCTTGATTTAAGGTAAAGTCACTTTTAGAGGGGGGTATACACAAGATTGAGCTGCTCTGGCCACGAACTCTTAACTTCTGTGTGGGCGGCAGGAAACAGTCTCCACTGCTCGCTTGCTTCACCGTGTTCTTGAGAACCAACACTGGTCGATATATTGACCAAGGAGTATGCTACCAGCCTCTGGATTCAGCAAAACTCAGACCAGGTGCTGCTTTAATATGTTAGTACCACGGTCCCTGAAACAAGAAGGGTGTACCTCCTACTTCAGAACTAATTTATAATCTATTTCCACACTGAAGCACAATACATAACAAACACAGAGTTCAGCGCGGTAGGCCAACTGCTAGCTTCTCATGTAACAGTATACACCAGTATTCCTCTCCCTAATGGTTACAACGCCTCTGCAATTCCAGCATTATTTCCTTCTATTCAATAAGATAGGTGTCATAGTACTATTTGGCAATCCCATGCAGTTATACTCCTCTCCGACAAGTTTTGTTCAGGGTGGAGCAATGTCTAGGCGTTTCCTCATGTTTGCTACTGAACCACACACATACAGACATAAATTATCAATTCACATTCAATTTTCATCTAAAAGATATCAAATATGTCTAGCTTACCACAATTTCAAGGAAATATTAAACAAATACGTTGACTGGCGATGAGTTATGGCACAATTCCGATCTGCCTCTGTCCCAGGCTTTCATTAGAAAAATATGAGCTGGATCTCAACGCACTTGCTTCTCAATAAGTTTATTTTCAAAATGTGGCCCTGAACAGACGCTCCTAATTGACTATATCAAATGGTCTAACCAATAAGACCATGTTTACAAAAGCATTTGAAAAAAAGTACCCTTCCTACCGTTTCCCTTAACAACCAAAAATAGTATTTGCATTCGACTAATCATGTTTCGCCTTACATATTATTCTAGCCAATCAAATCGGATTTAACTTGTTGGCCTATTTCCCGTAAAATAGTGGTTTTAAAACATGCCACTGAGCAAATATGATCTGGTGCTGTCAGACAACCTCACTATTTTATTTTGGCTATAATTTGTTAATTCCTAGACTATTTGCGTAACACTTAACATATTCTTTGTCAGCAAGTCCTAAGGAACCCAAATATATAAATTTAATGGAGCTAAGTGGCTGCGTTCAAAATATGTATTTTCTTCTACCACCCGTTCACTTCGATACGATGGGGTGTCTTCTGTACTGTCAGGATTTCAAACGTAAAACAGTATTGTGTCATGTTTCCTAATAAGCATTAAACATGTTTTTTAAAACCTTACCTCGTATTGGTAGTGTTTTTTATCACTGTCTATTTGAAAAAAATTAGTGCTTCATGCCTTTCGCGCGTGATGGCATTAATTTTATATCGCGAGACTGTGGTAGTATTGCATGCGTTCCTCCGTTCAGCCCTCTCTCTCTCTCTCTCTCTCTCTCTCTCTCTAAGTCCGTCTGTCTTTTCATTACGCAGTGTATATAATGACATTAATGCTAGTATTTTATCTAGGTCATTAAGCAGTGTGCGTATCTCAAGGTTTTCTAAGAAACACAGTACCAGTTTTATTTTTAGAAAGGCGTGTATGCTGCTGTAGGCTTTACTATCAAACGTGAAAGCGTTACAATATGCAGACGAAGTAAGAAAAGGGGGATTTTTGTACGCCATTGTGACAGCACTGTTCTTTTACCATTCCTCTTTCCTTTTATTGAATTAATTCGTTAGGCTTTACATTTACTTTTTAATTTAGATATGTGGATTTAGAATGTTTCACGACAAATTCTCCCCACTTAAAACAGACGTTATATGTCAGTCTATAATTCTATATACACATAGAGAAATTTATTATTATTCCTGGGGCTTACGGTGATTTTCATCACACGGATGGCGGCTTAGAAAATCCGCTCCCAGGTTGGTTTTTCCAGAAATATACTCTATGCTGAATTGGAATGGCTGCAAAAGTAAGGACCATCTGAGTAACCTCGAATTTTCATGCCTAGCCTGCGCTAGAAACGACAAGGGTTTGTGATCCGTTTGCAACTTGAATGCCTTCCCATACAGATAAATATTGAATTTCTTTATCGCCCATATTACTGCAAGACATTCTTTTTCGCTAGTTGAGTAATTCGTTTCAGCTTTATTCAACTTTCTGCTAGCATATGCCACTGGGGTTAATTCCCCATCCAGTGCATCTGATTTCTGTAACAGGGTCGCGCCCAACCCGATATTACTTGCATCCGTTCTCACAATGAATTCTTGACTTAAGTCAGGTAATTTCAAAATAGGTTTGCTTGTGAGCTTTTCCTTCAATTCCTGGTATGCCAATTCACACTGTGCTGTCCATGTAATTCGATCTGGATTTCCTTTGCGTGTCAAATCAGTTAACGGTGCACATATGGAATTAAAGTTTTTGATATACTTTTGGTAGAAACCACATAATGAGACAAAGGATCTCACGTCTTTCTTGGTTTGTGGCCTCGGGGCTTTCTTTAGTTTCTCTAAATTCTTGGGGTCAGGGGTCATGTTTCCCTGATGGACTGTGTGTCCCAAGAATTCTAATTCTTTACATCCAACGCAACATTTGGTTGGTCGGGCTGTCAAATTCGCTTCTCTAAGTCGATTAAACAGCATGTTCAGAGAGTCAATGTGTTCCTCAAATGTTTCTGTTGCTATAAGGATATCATCCATGAAATTTGTGATGCATGGATTATTCAGAGGATCCAACAATTTTCTCATCATTCTAGAGAAGACACTAGGCGCATTCTTCAATCCAAATGGCAATCTGTTAAACTCATAGTGTCCCTCTGAGGTACTAAAAGCTAGGTACGGTCTAACCTCAGGCTTTACTGGAATCTGATAGTATCCTTTACTCAGATCCACTTTTGAGAAATATTTAGCTTTATTTAGCCTGGCAAACAACTGATTTGTATCCGGCAATGGATCCACCTGACCTTCTGTGATAGCATTCAGTCTCCTGTAATCTATACAGAGTCTATGTTCTCCAGAGGGTTTCCTTAAGAGCACCACACTGGAACTATACGAAGATTCACTGTGTGAAATTATTCCCTCCTTCAACAAATAGTCTATCTCTTCCTTCAAAGCTTTCTCCTTAGCAAAAGGAATCGAATAGGGTTTCATACAGACAGGTGTGGGGTCTATCAGTTTCATATCATATTCCAATAAGTTTGTATGCCCCGGTCGGTCCGTTAACACCTCTGTATGATCATCTAAAACCTGTTGCACTCTCTTCTTCTGATCTTTCGTTAAATGTGTACTGATTTTCACCTGTGCAGCTGTCTCACAGGGATGTAATGGATATTCAAATGATGAAAGTGGTTCCTTTTTCATCTCCATTGCAATGGACAAGGTCAACAAGTGTGTCTCTTCCTGATTTTCTCTTTCCAAATATTTCTTCAGGAGATTCACATGATAGATTTTTTCTTTCCCCTTCTTATCTATCTTATAATTTGTTCTAGACACCTTCTCTAGAACTGTATATGGACCTTGCCATCCAATTTGTAACTTATTCTGACTACCGGGTAGAAGAAGCAGTACCTTCTCTCCCACAGCCAAATCTCTGTCTTTAGCTTTCCTGTTGTAATAGGCAGCATGTTTTTTCCTGGCTTGTCTCAAATTTTCATTGGCAAGTTTCCAGCCAGTTTTTAAACGAGTGGTCAGCTCATTCACATATTGGTATGAGGATGTAATATTTTCCTCTGCCTTTTCATCAGTCCACGTTCTTAACAGAGCTACATATGGACTTTTAAATTCGGAAACTTATTTTTCCTGGCACATGTCAGGTCCTTTGCACTCGAAGCTCTGTTGAGATGACTTTTCTTCCCAGAATTATCATGCACAAAACGACCGCTACCAATTTTTTTCTTGGGGCTTTCTCCCCACTTTGAATTCTTGATGAGAGATTTCCTCTCTACATCTTCTTCCTCCAGTTTACATAAGTCCGACTGAGGGATTTTCGGCTTATTCTGGGGTAAGACATTTTTTTGCACTCGCCGCATAGTGGCCATTGTAAAACAGTCAATTGAAGCTTGTCCGTGAAAAGGGGCTTCCCATTCCGCTTGGTCCACTTTATTATTCTTTCTATTGTCAGGCCTACGTTTGCCCCGTGGCGTGTCCAGGTCCTGATCAATGTTCCCACTTGTGGGTGTTCCCTCATGTGCTATGCTACACCTTTCTACAAAATTTTCAATGTCCCACCTTGCATTGGGCCAATAATAATTTTGAGCTACCTTTTGAATGATGGTACCTATTTTCTCATGGTCCCCATCTTGTTTCACATGTAAGCTCCTTATTAAGTCTGCCCTATACCTTTTAGAAAGTACCAGCTGTCCCTGACCTTTGGATCTAGTTCCAGTCTTCCTATACATCAACTTGTTTTTCATGTAAAAATCTCCCTTGCCTGGAGTTGTATCACAAGTTGACAATTTCCTAAAACAAGGCTTGAGGGTCTTATCCCCATCCTGTGCCTTCCTCATCTCTTCTGGAGTGGTATCTATCAGGATATCCTCCTCCTTTCTAGAGGTCGACCTGACCTGAAGGGTGGCCATATACACAGGTTTCCTTCTACAACGGTCAGTATCATGATTGTCCATCCGACAATTCTTACACCACCTCCTTTTTTGGTTGAAAGATTTTCTTTCATCAGATTTCCTTTCATCGAATTGTGGGGTTTTATTTTTATTGTCATACCGTGGCCTATCAAACTGGTGCTTACCTTTGTTCTGATCTCTAGGATCAAATTTATTAAAGTTCTGTGGTGCCTTAAAATTATCTACCTGTTTCTTTTTATTACCTGATATCTCTGCCTGAGCTGCTTGATACCTTTCAGCGACCTTCAGTAACTCACCCAGTCTCTCTGCACCTTGTTCCATGAGAAACTTCCTCAGGTCTGGAGCCATGGACTCTCTTAGTTGTTCTATAAGGATCATTTCCTTAAGATCTTGGGTTTTCCCCAGAGAAGTCCATTTCTCCAAGTATATCTCTAACCGTGCAGAGAACTGGTGATAGGTTTCACATTACAGTAGTTTAGCATTCCTAAATTTTTTCCTATAAAATTCACCATTCTTTTCATATCTTAACAAAAGAGCCTGCTTTAGCATGTCATAATTTTCTTGATCATCTCTGCTCATTTTGGCAAAAACTTCATAAGCTGCACCAAGAAGCCCTTGAGATAACTTTAAGCTCCACCTTTCTCTCTCTAACCCATACGTGGTGTCGTGAAACGAGTGTAACCCACTACTTTGTTAATCACTATGTCGAGATACAGATTTGCTTCAACCAATCAACGAGCAACGTTCACCAGTCTCTGAGACAGAATAAATTAACGGCCATCATGTTCACGCAAGATGGCGGATTAAAACTGAATAAAATTAGGCTGTATGAGACCAGACAAATCTTGGAGGGTAAATATGTTTACGATAACCTTTAGGAAAATAGGCTTTCCGCAGGTCTATAATGTTGGTATTTGTTGTGTGTCATTTATACTACCTATCAGGTTACTGATTGTATCTTGGGTAAATTAAGTATAATGATTGTATTTCCTATTATGATTGAATAGACGAAGGCTAATAGGACTCATACTTCAACCTATTGTCTCCTATACTTCAATCTATTGTCTCATCTAACTCCAACTGTAATATAACCAAAACAGTCCTTGTTAGGACTCAATCTATTGTCTCCTATAACTCAATCTATTGTTTCACATGATTTCAGTCTATTGTCTCAGATAAGACCAACTGAAATATAACCAAAACAGTCCTTGTTAGGACTCAATCTATTGTCTCCTATAACTTCAGTCTATTGTCTCCTATAACTTGTCTATTATCTCAGATAAGACCAACTGCCATATAACCAAAACAGTCCTTGTTAGGACTCAACCTATTGTCTCCTATACTTCAATCTATTATCTCAGACCAACTGCAATATAACCAAAACAGTCCTTGTTAGGACTCAATCTATTGTCTCATCTAACTCCAATCTATTGTCTCCTATAACTCCAACCTGATATATCACCAAACAGTCCTCGTCGCATATACTCCTATCATAAGAACATAACGTTATTGTTAGGATATATGTTACCAGCTTGTATAGCACTCGTCAGAGAGGGCCTGGTATATTATAGGGGGAAGGAAATGGTTGTATCACACCTAGGTGTACATATTATTGGATGTATTCATGTATTGAACTTATATTATGGGATGTATTCATGTATTGAATGTATTCATGTATTGAATTTATATTATTGAATGTATTCATGCATTGAATTTATATTATTGAATGATATCCATGTATTAGTTTATCAGAAAGAATGTTTTGCAAGTAGACACCTGTCTTGTCTCGCTATTGCTAAATCATACTGAGCCATGTTGTCATTCATCCTACATGCAAACACTGAGGCACACGCTCATTTCATCCACATTAGAAATAGGTGGGCTTGAGGACAGAAATTAGCCCCTATTTTTCCTTGTTACAGGTTTATACGTGTCATAAAAAAAACTGAGATCGTGGGTCGTCAATCCAGCTGCCTGGAACTCCGCAGGAGCATAGAGGTTGTCAAGACTCTACATCTTTAGTCCCCCTCAGTCTTGGGTGGGCTAACGAAACGATCAACCGCTGGTGTTTTGTGTCAACCAAACCAAGAAGGACAGCACTTCTAAGAGATGAGTACACATTAGTACCATTTCTGTCGGCATTGTGAGCAAAATCTAAGTCAATGAAGAAAACGTGAATTAGCGTAGCAAGAGACAATAATAAGATCATAGTGGATAAATTATACGAAAATAACAGCATAGCTGATAAGTGTTATATCCTTAATTAACAGCACAGCTGATACATGTACTATAATTGAATAACAGCACAGCTGATATAATTTTTTGTTCCTATAATTGGAAAACTTGTTGTAATATTTATTTTATATATATATATATATATAATATATAAATATATGTAAATCATATGTAAACTTACAAATTCATTACATTCCATTTTTCAACATTCACCCTTCAGCACAAGAGTAGATAGTGTATATACTAAATAAATAAGAAGGAAATTGTATTTGAACGACTTGTCAATTTTATCAGTGTTAAGTAAAATCTGTTTCCTTGGTTTTTTTAATATCACAGTTAGTTACACAGCGGAGGTGGCACTTTATGTCGGTCTCCTCTCTACTATTGTTTCGAGATCAGATCATTCACAGCCGTAACTAATTTGTGATACCAGTAGTTCTCTCAGACACTGGGACTTCACCATTTTCTGCAGAAATTCTATTTCTGTAATTGTCAGTACTATACTGATCTTACAGCCAAAATAAAACCTCACGCCACACTGGGGGCTCGTTCCTGGGATATTTCTGTATATCTTGAGCCATACTTAGTCTATTCATCTATCTACACTCTATCTTGTGCCACCCATAGATAACATAAGAAACAAATTTTCGAAAAAAAAATTCTATAATAGGATTTTTTATTGTTTTCTTAGGAGGAGTACCATTTAGTACTCAGTAAATAGTTGATGCTCACAAAGTTGCACGGAAATTATTTGTTCATTTAAATTAATTAAGTTTAATTACAATAATTGGGTTATAGTAAATTTACATACCCTATCTAAGTAACGCCATGGCTGATCTAGTGAAGTTCAGGACTGCGATCATGCAGATGGGTAAGGAATTAAACATGACAGGTGATGCTCTTACTCAGTATGTCACAACAGAAGTGGACAAACACATGGATAGGGAAGAAAGAAAGTTGCAATTAGAGACTGAAGCAAGGAAATTAGACGCTGATAGAGAAGCAAAGAAATTGGAGGCTGAAGAAAGGCGGTTACAAGCAGAAGCTGAAAGAGAAGCCAAAAGACTGGAAGCTGAGAGAGAAGACAAAAGACTGGAAGCTCAGAGAGAAGACAAAAGACTCGAAACTGAAGCTAAGAAATGGGAGGCTGAAAATGAGGCAAAGAAAATTGAAGCTGAGGAAAGGAAATTACAAGCAGAGAGAGACCATCAGTTGAGATTAAAAGAGCTTGAAATTCAGGCAAATACTGGCAATAATGGTGGTAGCTCACCTCACTCAGAGAGTAGCTCCAGCCAGAGCACCTCAAGTGGGGCCATGAATTTTCATCTGGACCCATTTGTTGAAAAAGAAGACGCCATTGAGTCGTACCTGGATAGATACGAAAGACTTGCCACTACCTATGGCTTAGTGAAAGAAAAGTGGAGTCTTAAACTATCTCAGGGATTGAGAGGTGTTGCCTACGATGTATATTTGAAGCTCTCAAGAGATGACCAGGAAGATTATGAAATCCTGAAGCAGGCACTGCTTGTGAGATATGAAAAGAACTCAGAATCATATAGAAAGAAATTCCGAACAGCTAAACTTCTTCCAGGAGAAAACTATCACCAATTCTCTGCTAGATTGGAAACCTATTTGGAAAAATGGAGTAGTTTAGGAAAGTGTCAGGATCTGAAAGAAATGATAATGATGGAGCAAGTGAAAGAGTCCATGCCTCAAGAAATGAGGAAGTTTATCATGGAACAAGGAGCAGAGAGATTGGAAGATATTGTAACTGTTGCTGAGAGATATCAAGCAGCTCAGGCAGAATTATTAGGAAATAAGAAGAAGCAGGGTGAAAACTTCAAATCATCACAAAAACTATACCAAATATGAACAAAAGGACCATACCACAAGGAACAAACAAAGATTTGACCAAAAGGACAAAAACCCTCTAAGATCGGATAAGACACCTTACCGGAAGGAAGGAAAGTGGTGTAAAACTTGTCTAATGAGTAACCACAATACTGCGGACTGCAGAAGGAAGAATCCTCCTCATCATGCTGCATGTCTTACAACAGGGAATCAGGGAAGGAAGGAAATGGCAGTAAGTCAGAAAGACTTCCATCATCCCCCTGTCTGTGAGGAAGTGACCGTGAATGGCACTCAAGTACTGTGTTTATATGACACAGGATTAGACTTTGATTCAGTTGTGTGCTCTTCTCTAGTGAGTCCTGACCAGATAACCACGGAAACAGTGGAAATCAGAGGACCTATCAAGGGAGCAAGAACCATGACATTACCCATAGCCCGAATCAACATAAGATCTCGCTATGTGGAAGGAGAAATCAAAGCAGCAGTGATGGACGACCCTATTTACCCTTTGATTTTGGGGTGTAGGTATGTTTTCCTTGGAGAACCTATAAAACCTGTAGTTATGGCAACAGTCCAGACCAGGGAAAGCTCCAGGAAAATGGAGGAGAATCCTATCAATACTCATCCAGAAGAGATGAAAAAGGCTCAGGCAGCAGATAGCACACTGAAGCCTTGTTTTGGCAAATTGCCTAAAGCACATAACCCTCCAGAGAAAGGAGACTTGTATATGAAGAATGGCCTACTATACAGAAAAGCTGGAACAGGACCTAAAGGGCATGGACAGCTTGTAGTGCCAAAATCTTACAGGGAGAAGGTTATGACGCTAGGACATGCTATACCCTTCAGTGGACATATGGGAATAGGGGCCACTGGACAAAGGATAGCCTGTCACTACTTTTGGCCAGGAATTACAGAGGACATAAAAAGATATGTAAGATCCTGTCCAGAATGCCAAAGAGTAGCTCCTAAGCATAGGACTGCACCAGCAACACTGGGAGAAATGCCTATTATGGGAACCCCTTTTGAACGTGTTGCAGTAGATATTGTTGGACCCCTCACTAGGACCAAGAAGAGAAATGCTTACATCTTAACCTTGGTAGATACTTGCTCTATGTGGGGAGAAGCAGTGGCCATGTCAGCTATAGATTCAAAGCACGTGGCAGAGACCCTGTTGACAATATTTACCCGATTAGGTTTCCCGCATCAGATATTGACTGACAATGGGTCTCAGTTTAAGGGAAAGCTAACACAAGAAGTATTCAGGATATTTCAAGCCAGGCACTATCATTGTAGTCCCTACCATGCCCAAGGGAACGGTCAAGTAGAGCGGTTCAATGGTACGCTTATTTCAATCCTTAGAAAGCTGGCAAGTGAAAAACCTGATACTTGGGATACGTACTTACCCGCGGCACTATTTGCATATAGGGAAGTACCCCACAATTCAACTGGATTGGCTCCAGCTACATTGTTGTTTGGAAGACCAATCAAAGGTCCACTGGAAGCATTGCTGCGGACATGGACTGATGAAAAGGCAGAGGAAACAGTGACTTCCGCATACCAGTACGTCAACGAGTTGACATCTCGATTGAAAGCAGGTTGGAAACTGGCCAATGATAACTTAAGACAGGCCAGAAGGAAGCATGCTGCGTACTACAACAAAAAAGCAAAGGATAGGGAACTGGAGGTGGGTGAAAAGGTGTTATTACTGTTGCCGAGCAGCAATAATAAATTGCAGATTGGATGGCAGGGACCCTATGTCATACTGGAAAAACTTTCCAGGACCAATTATAAGATTGACAAGAAAGGAAAGGAGAAGGTATATCATGTCAATCTTCTTAAAAAATACTATGACAAGGAATCATCAGAAGTTGCACATATCATGACCCTAGCCATTGCAACAGAAATGCACGGTGAACCACTTCACTCTATGGAGTATCCACTCACAACTACAGAGGATTATGTTCAAGTAAATATTAGTGAACATTTAACTCCAGAGCAGAAGAAGAGGGTTCAGAAAGTGTTGGAAACCCATGCTGATGTGCTCACAGATAAGCCAGGTCGTACGAATCTGTTAGAGTACGACATGAAGGTTACCGACCCTACCCCAGTATGCATGAGAACATACCCTATACCCTATGCGAAAGCCCAAGCACTAAGGGAGGAAGTTGATTATCTGTTGAAGGAGAAAATTATCTCGAAGTCAGACTCTCCCTATAGCTCAAGTGTGGTGCTATTGAGAAAACCGAGTGGTGAACACAGGTTATGTATTGACTACCGGAAGCTTAATGCGATCACAGAATCTCAGGTGGACCCATTACCTGACACCAACCAGCTGTTCTCTACACTGAGTAAGGCTAGGTATTTATCGAAGGTAGATCTAAGCAAGGGATACTACCAAATACCAGTGAAACCAGAAGTTAGGAAAATGCTGGCATTTAGTACATCAGACGGACACTACGAGTTTAATGTACTACCCTTTGGGCTGAAAAATGCTCCCAGTTTTTTTCAAGAATGATGAGGAAATTGTTGGAACCTCTACAAAATCCCCATATCACTAACTTTATGGATGACATTCTTGTTGCTACAAACACATTTGAAGAGCATATAGTAGCGCTCTCCATGTTGTTTGACAGACTGAGAGCCACTGGATTGACTGCACGTCCAACCAAGTGCTATATCGGTTGTAAGGAGTTGGAATTCTTAGGTCACACTATTTCTACAGGTCATATGTCTCCTGACCCAAAGAATATAGAGAAGTTAAAGAAGGCACCCAGACCTCAAACGAAGAAAGATGTGAGATCATTCGTGTCATTATGTGGGTTCTATCAGAAGTACATACCCCACTTTAACTCTCTGTGTGCACCGTTAACTAACTTAACGAAGAAAGGACATCCTGACAAAATCCAATGGAATGCTGATTGTGAAAAAGCTTACACAGAGCTAAAAGCAAAACTCACCAGCAAACCAATCCTTACGCTACCCGATATCATGCAGGAATTTGTATTAAGGACGGACGCTAGCAGTATAGGTATTGGTGCAACTCTCTTGCAGAAATCAAAAGCCCTGCTGGAGGAACTTTTACCAGTCGCCTACGCCAGTAGGAAGCTGAATACAGCTGAGTTGAACTACTCGACCATAGAGAAAGAATGTTTGGCTCTAATTTGGTCCATCGACAAATTTTCACCTTATCTGTACGGGACACACTTCATTTTCCAAAGCGATCACCAACCTTTAACATTCTTGGCTGCATCTAAAAAGCTAAATTCGAGATTGTTAAGGTGGAGTCTGCTTCTTGCGCCTTATTCCTTTACCATGAATTACATTCCGGGAAGAGACAATGTAGGAGCTGATTTTTTAAGTCGACATCCTATACTCTGGAAGGACAGACGCAAAATGATTAACTACAGCAGGTGTTTACACGTCAGCTATGACAAGTCACAGCTAGGAAAGGAGGGGGCTATGTCGTGAAACGAGTGTAACCCACTACTTTGTTAATCACTATGTCGAGATACAGATTTGCTTCAACCAATCAACGAGCAACGTTCACCAGTCTCTGAGACAGAATAAATTAACGGCCATCATGTTCACGCAAGATGGCGGATTAAAACTGAAGAAAATTAGGCTGTATGAGACCAGGTACCAAACCGGAGGAACCCAATCAGCTTGCTCCGCCAGGAACCAACCGAAAGCTTTCCTTAAGTATTTACCTGCCTATATAATCGGGCGGATTTTATGCATAATCACACATCACCGAGACGACGCCAGAGATACCGACCAACTGAAGAGGAGAGAAGCTGTCACGATTTATTGCTTACCTGAGGGCATCGACCTGCAGCCTACTTCACTAGTCGAGTCAAACTGGCCTTTTTAAATCTTGGAGGGTAAATATGTTTACGATAACCTTTAGGAAAATAGGCTTTCCGCAGGTCTAGCAACTACGGCCACCAAAAGTAATGATGTCACTTCCTGAAACCAGGGCAACGGTCTCATAAACAAATCAACTACATGTCGAACTGTATTGATATCGACATACATGTTATGAACTTTACTCATAACAGTCATTCTCATGACACTCACACAACAATGGTATATAGGACCCGTGGACGACCCAGACAGTTTAAAGACGCAATCATTAATATAACTCTCCTTTCAGCAAGTATAGACAAAATAATGGCCTAAATACTTGTGTCCAGTAATGTATAGCCAAGTGGAAGACGAATAACACAGGTTAGACAGGTAGGAAAGCCATGGATGGGTGAACTCTTAAATAAATAATGGAGGAAACCTTGCGTCCTGCGAACAGTAAATAAATTAGTAAATAAATAAATAAAGGTAATTAACAGGTAGTACGACCCAGGACAGTTTTAAAGACGCAATCATTAATATAACTCTCCTTTCAGCAAGTATAGACAAAATAATGGCCTAAATACTTTGTTGTCCGTGGGACGAATAACACAGGTTTAGGAAAATAAATAAATAATGGAGGAAACCTTGCGTCCTGCGAACAGTAAATAAATTAGTAAATAAATAAATAAAGGTAATTAACAGGTAGTACCTGTCAAAGCAAGGCGATGGCGCCGTTTTGTTGGTCATAAGTTCGATTCCCGGTAAGTCTATCACTTATATTTTCTTTTCTGTTGTCTGGTGTCATCCTTTATGTCCAACGAGTACTTGTTAATTATCTTTATTTATTTAATTACTAATTTTTTTACCCTCTGAAGTTTGCGCCCTAGGCGTCTGCCTAGTTGGCCTATTGATAGCCCCGGCCCTCATTATAAGTAGGATAGGATATATATTGTAGCTAATAGCAGATATTTTTTATCATTGTAGCATTACGTCCTTCCAGTTAGGCAGAGGTTTTCAAACTGTGCGTCGCGGCTCCCAGGGGCGTCGCGGCCCTCAGCTAAGGGCGTCGCGGTGGCTTGGGAAAAGTGCTGGGTACAATTGCTTATATATAATATATAGTATAGAGAGGAGCCGCGGTGATTTATGCACAGGTCAAGGGAGCAGTGGACCAAAAAAGTTTGAAAACCTCTGTGTTAGGGTAAACTGAGAGGCATAATGATGCCATGCTTAAGTATCAGCAATTAAAATTATTATCGGGAATTAGCAGCACTATTTGTCCTAATTATAACCCATCATAGGCTGAGGGGAATATTTTTTTCTTCATAAACAATCATTATTTAAAAACATTATGTTACTCAAGAACGCTTTCCAAGATTCAGAAATTGCCAGCAAATTCTCATGTGCCAAAACCAAAACAGCTGCTATTATCATTTCTGTGACTGCACAGCATTCTACTGAAGCAGCTTTGGAAGCACTGAAGGAAAGATTCCATTAAAGGCACTCTACTTGTGCAGTACAATTTCAAGGAGCTTTCATGCTCTGATTTCTATGCATATTTAAAACGTAGCTCAACTTTGTTGAAGATTTTATCATCAGAAAAATAGAAGTAGGCACAAAATCAATATGATTTTATTAGCTTATTGTTTGAATGTAAAAAAAAAAAAAATGTTTCAGCGTCTTGTAGTTATTGAACAAAGGTGTCCTACTTTTTAAAAATATTGTCCTTCCTTGTCCTCCTATTTAGGACCAAAAAATGGCATGTGTCCTCCTTTTTGTGTTGAACAATATGGCCACCCTAATCAGGAGTCTTCTAGAATATGCTTGAAGAAAGCAGAAAGCACCTCGCATCTTGCTAAATTTTCAAATATTAGCTTTTTTGTCGCTCAAAGCAAACAACGTTTACACTATAGCTACATTTTAAAGTAATTACAGTTCTTTTCTTTTAAAAAAAAATCTGAATAGCAATTTGCGAGTGTTTACAATTTTCATAAAGGTGTTCCAAGTTTTTATTTGACCATAAGAACTTTTCGTGGTTATATTTAGGCTTATTTCATTTTGATACGCTGGGGATATTCGATTCCTAGTTGTAGATGAATATGAACAGATGATTCGCTGTTGTTTGTGCTGCTCTTGTTAAGTATGATACATTTTATTTGATATTATTACATAATTTTTTTAGTGGATCGGTATAAGGTTATCTCTGCTAACTTAAGATATTTGATGCCATAAAGTGTTGGTTATTTTCATTAATGTATCGATATTTCGGTACTCTTAATTACCAGATTCTTGAATCGATTAAATGATACCGATCATCCGGAAGGAAAACTGTCGGGAGTTGTTCATAGTGTACGTCGATAATTTGCGATTTATTTATCAAAAGTAAGTAAATCTTCGTCGCAAAAACGTTATTATTCTGACTTAACAAATTGTGTTGTGTGTTTCTTACGCTTAAAATAGATGAATCGAAAGGCAAAACTTTATCAGTATTATCACACAAAATGCAGACGTCAACAACATCGTAAGTCACAGTCAAGTTACTAGTCACCGCCATTTGTTGTGAAAGATCCTGTTACGAAGACAAACCAGGATACAACATTTCAAGTGTAAAGACGCTAGCCAGATTAACAGATTTGGTCGTCACTGTTTTCTGGGAACGGTACATTGGTGTTTATAATTTTAAAAAAGGTTGAAATGAAGAATAGCGGGCCATGTGTTCGATACGGCCTCAAAAAAGAATTAGGCTAAGCGATGCAGTGGTCCACGTAAAGAGAAGATATGCGATTATCAAAAGCCAGGAAAGAACAGAGACCGATGATGTTGACCAGAGATTCAACACCATCTCAACAATATACAAGGAAAGCAGCAAGTCATGCTTGGGATTCCAGGAAAGAATGAGCCAAGACTGGATAACACCAGATACGCTAAACACCATAGCGAAGAGAAAGGAAATGAAAAGAAAGAAAACAGAAGCTAAGTCTCCCAGGTTAAAGGCAATATATAGTGAACAGTACAGTCAGCTGAACAAGGAAGTTAAATGTCAAACCCGTGCTAACAAAAGGAAATTTCTGGATGACCTTGCAAGACAGGCAGAAGAGGCAGCACTGAGAAATGAACAAAGCACAGTATACAAAATAACTAAAATCATCAGTGGAAAACGAGGTGCAAACAATATTACATTAGTAAGAGATAAGCACAGAAATCTCATCACGACAGTAGAGGGACAGGAAACAAGATGGGCAGAGCATTTCAGAGAAACTGAATAAGGAACCACCAGAGACACAATTGAATGTTCCTGAGGCTGAAAATGATCTAGATGTTAATACAGACATCCCACGAAAAGAAGAAATCATCACAGCAATCAAAGGGTTAAAGAATGGAAAAGCTCCTGGTCATGATAACTTAAATGCAGAGCTATGTAAGACAGACCCAGAGCTAGCAGCAGAACTATTAGAACCACTATTTGCATAAGTCTGGAAAACAGGGACAACACCAACAGAGTGGAGAAAAGGAATAATTGTCAAATTGCCCAAGAAGGGAGATCTTGCAGACTGCAATAATTGGAGAGGAATAACTCTTCTCTCAGTTCCCAGCAAAATACTAGGCAGGATAATTATACAGAGAATCTCAAAAGCAGTAAACCACAAACTGAGGAAAGAACAAGCAGGATTTAGAAAGAACAGAAGATGTATAGATCATATATTTTCCCTCAGGAACATTATAGAGCAGTGCTCAGAATGGCAAAGACAGCTGTACATTAATTTCGTTGATTTTGAAAAGGCTTTTGACAGTATACATAGGGACAGTTTATGGAAAATACTGAGGGCTTATGGAATTCCAAGCTGCATAGTGTCAATCATTAAAAAGCCTTTATGCCAACTTTACGTGTAGCATTGGGCAGAGCACCCTAACCTTTGAAGTGAAGACAGGAGTACGACAGGGATGCCCCTTATCAACCACTCTATTTTTAACAGTCATAGACTGTGTGATGCACCAGACAACAGAGGGCAATCCAAGAGGAATAAGATGGACTACATTTTCTACATTGGAAGATCTGGAATATGCAGATGACATTGCACTGCTGGCACATTCACATCAACACATCCAGGAAAAAACGGATAGACTTAATAAGTATAGCCAGCAGGTGGGCTTGAACATCAACCTAAAGAAGACAGAAGTCATGACGCTCAATGTGATCAACCCTGAGCCCCAATCAGTAAGGAATCAGCAACTGGAACAGACAGATGCCTTCACATACCTAGGATACATAGTAACACCAGACGGCGGAGCAAGCAAAGACATCAACAACAGAATGAACAAAGCAGGAACAGCCTTTTTTAGTCTAAACAACATCTGGAAGTCCTCTGAGTACAGCACAAGCACAAAATTAGGATTATATCAGAGCTGTGTGCTTTCTGTGCTTCTCTATGGCGCCGAAAGCTGGAGAGTTACAGAAGGAAATGTCGAAATTGTCCTCTTTTCACACAACATGCCTAAGAAAAATTCTCCGAATCTTTTGGCCGAATACCATCACCAACCAAGATCTGCTTACTCGGAGCAAGCAAGAGGACATGCACACCATCATAGCTGGCAGACGCTGGAGCTGGGTTGGCCATGTCCTCAGAAGAGACTCCGATGCCATCACAAGAACAGCTATGCTATGGACCCCTGAAGGAAAACAAAAGAGAGACCGACCAAAAACAACTTGGCAGAGGACTGTGGAGGCTGAGATGCAAAGAATGAACCAGAGTTGGGGCACTGTACGAAGGATGGCCGCTGACTGAGCAAAGTGGAATCAATTTGTTGTTGCCCTACAAGACACCACCAGGCGTAATGGACACTGACTGCTTTGATGGTCGGCGGCTAAGGATCAAAGAAGAAGAAGAAGTAATTGTTGGAAAGGGTTATGTTTAGGAATCCTAAACCAAACCTTATCCTGAATCCTAAACCTAATGACATGGGTGACATTTTTAGATGACATCAAAGACGTCCAGTAGTTCTTCATTTCAACCAGAAATAACCTTAAGGCCTACACCATTAATTCTTTGTGATGTGTGTTTAAAATAGTTGACGCCTGACAGGGTAATACTTACGCCTACCTTGCATTTTCTCAAGCTTTATGGCCAGTGAATGCCACTGGGTATTTTTTACTTATATTTTTTATCAAGTTGTGATGTCTAGTATATTCATTTTGTTATTCTCAATTAACAGTAGGCTACTAAATGCAGAATCTTCCAGCATGGTTAAGCATGACTGATGGGGGCCCCAGCACAACTCAAGGTTTTTGGACCCCTTTAATAGTTCCATAGTAGTTGGAATTAAGAACAGGATGACATCTTCTTTCATGCCATCCAAATAAGTCGCCCACGTCATTACGGTTAGGAATCAGCTTAGAGTTAGGTTTAGGATTACTTTATGGACAAAATTTCTCACCCATTACTTGTAAAAAAAATTCAGTTTAAATGGCTGCTGACTGCAGTAGAATATTCTAAGTTCTAATCCAGAAACGTTTGCTCCTAAGATGAGTCCTTTTCATGCAGAACAGAATACCTGTGTTGTTTTAGTATTTTAAAAGATTGTTTCCAGAAAGTCAAGACCTAATCTTCATACTCAGACAGCTGAGTGAAAAGGCCCTTGAGTATAAGAGTGAGATGCATCTTTGTTTCATAGATCTGGGAAAGGCGTTTGACAGGGTCCCCTGGAGCAAACTTTGGGACTGTTTGGCAAGGAAGAATATTCCAGCACCTCTGATTCATGCTATACAAAGCTTCTACAAGTCTTGCAGAAATTATGTGAGGACAGCAAACCATAAGTCGGAAGAGTTCAGGACCAACACTGGTGTAAGACAAGGTGATATCCTATCACCTTACCTCTTCATACTCCTTATGGACGATGTCATCAAGGCATGTAAGGAGAGAACAAGAAAGTATTCAGTGGGGTACTGGAAGATGAGGCAGGACTATATTTTGGAGCTGGCATTCGATGATGATGTTGCCCTGATTGCTAAATCAGAGGCACATCTCCAATCCAACCTGCAAGTCTGGAAGGAAGAGCTGGAGAAGAGAGGGATGGTCATAAGCAGCTCTAAAACAAAATCCATGGTGATATCACGAGAAGAAAGAAAACATCAGATTAAGCTGGGAGAACAGGTCCTGGAGCAGGTCGACCACTTTAAATACCTCGGAGCTATTATAGACCGAAAGGGAGGCATCAAAGAAGAGTTGGCCACTCGAAAAGTAGCAGCTGGGAGACTTTTTCAGACCATAAATCGAGGATTCCTCAGCAAGAGAGAGGTTGGTAAGAAAACGAAGATGGCTGTATACCGCTCCACCTATGTCCCAGTCTTGACATACGGATGCGAGTCATGGGCAGTGACTACAACCCATAAAAGCCAGATCCAAACCTCAGAAATGAGGTATCTGAGGAAGTTGGTTGAAGTAACAAGAAGAGACATGGTACGCAACCAGACGATACGTCAAGGCCTTAAATCCTACCCCCTGCAGACCCAAGTAGAACAGTCCCAATTAAGATGGTTTGGCCATGTCTGCAGAATGGGAGAAGATCGGATACCACGACAAGCATGGGAAACAAAGAGCCAAGGATCCAGACCCCGAGGACGACCCAGAGTCCGCTGGGAGGACAACATTAGACAATCTTTGAAGGATCGAGGACTAGAATGGAACCAGGCCAGGAGGAAGACAGCCGATAGGATAGTCTGGCGCTCTCTCTCTTCCAAACCTCTACACCTCACGGTAGAAGGGGAACGACTAAGTAAGTAAGTAAGTTTCCAGAAAGAACTTACTTTGAGAGAGTGCCATTGAGTAGTAAGTAATTTAAATGTGTGGCTTAAATGTTAGAAGTAAAATATTCATTCTGTGAATATGTTAAAATATTACATAAGCTGTACGTGCAGTACTTGTAGCCTTTGTTGAGCTTGGGCTTCTGCTTGGTTTCTTGTTCCACTTAAATTCAAGTTAAATGTTAAGTTTGTTTAGCTTATTTAAAAGTTAGGTTTGTTTAGCTTAGTTAAAAGTTAGGTTTGTTTAGCTTGGTTAAAAGAGAACTTGAAACTGAAATTCAAGGGATAAGGAAGCCATGGAAAGACCGTGATCAGATGGCACATGACAGGCGGACTTGGTGTGAATTGATGAAGATTTGTGCCCCGTGGAGAGCTGAAGAGTAATGACGATGATGAAAAAGTTAGTTGGCAGTGTAGTTCCAAACATCCAGAATGGCGTAACCGGCGACTAATATGAGGTTTTACATGAGGCTGGCAATCTGATCATGTAAAGCATTGAAACTTCCACTGCAAGAAGACATTAATGCTTCACTGCTGCCTTCCTGCAAGATGCACCAGCTACAGTGATGGCTTCATGCTCCTTGTGGAGCACAAAGAGAAATGAATGAAAATATTTCGTACGATGTAACTGTTATTGGCAGTTTTTTTAAATCATTTTTTTTTTAAAACTTGCAGCACTAGAATGGCATCGGGTCCACCACCCCCATATCCAGGCACTGAAGACACTAAAGGTTTGTTTAATTTTTTTTTTTGGCAGAAATTTTTAAATATTTATTTTAATTTGACAACAACAAAAAAGCACCTGCGAAGTTACAGACTTTCATAAAGGTCACTAATTAGGAACTAATGGAAAGAAGCAGACAAATGCCACTTGGAACTTCTTCTTTGTACACTCTCAGACATCAGTTTGAATATTTTCAAAGAAAGCAGTGGTCAGCTTGCACCTGTCTGCATCTCCATAGAGTTTTTCCAGGAATGGTACCTGGAACAAGAGGTGAGAAAAATGTGCAGATGTTGGATAAGTATTAAATTTCAAGGTATTCCTTTTTTGGAATCTCCATGGGAAGAAACATAGAGAAAGTGTGAGAAGGGAATTTGGAGGCTGACATGACAGACACACATGGTATGGAATAACCATGAACAGAAGGCACACGACAAGAAGTCTTGGAATGAAGTTGTTGAAGGCCTATGCTCCTCAGAAAGCTGAAAGGTAATGAATTTCTAGTTGTCTATGTATTATTGGTAACCGCCCCGTGTAGTTCCCGGGGGTCTCTGAAAAGACAAAGACAGACTAGGAATGCTGCTTCCTCAGGCATGTCGTACGAGATGATTAATATGAGCTTGTACATGGGGCCTGGCAACCTCATCATGTACAAATGGGTTGTCACAGAGACCACTGCTGTAAGAGCTTGTGGGTGCTTGATGCAGGCTGCCCGTAAGGGGATTGACTGCAGTGTTGGCTCCATTTGGATGGAGCACAAAGGTAAATTATGGTGTGGATGATTATCAGTAAAAGATTATTTAAACATATTATTTTTCAGAATTTTGAGAAATACAATTTTACAGTAAATGATTAAATATACCCTTTTTTTTTGTAACTCCTGAAAGAGTTTGGTGGGCCACAAATGTGTAACTCTTGAAAGAGTTTGGTGGGCCACAAATGCAGTTGATTTCTACTTACTTAGACTTGTGCCAAAGCACTTTAAATACTGTTGTGGAAGTTACATCTGTAGATGCTGACAAATAAACATATTTTGTTAATATCAAATCTTTTTGTTGCATTGGGGACAAATAAGTAAATACAGGTCCTAAACTACTTATTTGAAAAACTCTGAAAACAAAGTTTTTTTCATGGCGCATCACTCATGTGCATGTAATAACCAAAGCAAACTAGAAACTTGTATCCTGTTACAGATGGGTCACTGTAAAACAGTAACCCAGATATTAATACACTTTATATCGTCAAGGTCACCACATTCTGGCTATGGTTTAGTGAAATATTTATTAAATATCAATTTTAGACAATTTTACATTTGTGACTGTTCCAAAATTTTAAAAATTCAGTATTAGAAATAGCTTGATTAAATATATAAATTTTGTGTTTTCAACATTAGACAGTTAATAAAGATTATTTTTAACTTAAAAAAACATGAATTTTAAAAATATTAGTGTGTTACCATAATACATTTGGCCCCAAGGATTTTGGATACGAGTTTAAGGGCCAGTATTCTGTGATATGTGTGTCCTAATTACGGTATATACTCGATTATAAGCAAAGAAAATTGTTTCCCTTTTTGGACCTTGAAAACATACACCCGACTTATACTCGACTCAAAAAAAAAAGATTTATGAAACTGGTCAGTGTTGCCCCCCCCACTCTTAATGCTGGACACTGGTATCGTTCAGATATAAACTAGCTGCTTTATTAAATGTTTTTTATTCAGTCAATACCCTTTAGCTCCCCAAGGAGCATAGTCTTCAACAAACACATGCCAAGTCCTCCTGTCCCATGCCATCCGCTCAAGTTCTTTCCATGTTTTCCATATCATTTTCACCTGTATCCAGCTCTCTTTCTCCATGTGTTTTTTTGGGTCTACCTCTGCCTCTCCCTGTGGATTCCAAAACAAGGACTGCCTTGTAATGCTATCAACAGGTTTCCTCAATGTGTGTCCTATCCATCGCAGGCGTCTTCTTCTCAACTCTTGTTCCACTAGCACTTGTCTGGTTCTTGTCATCAGTTCCACATGTGTGACTTTGTCATACCATTTCAGTCTTTTCAACGCAAGCACCCGTTTATAAAAGCCTGAAGCTTTTTGGTTGTTGTTTTTGTTGCTCTCCATGTCTCAGAGCCATACAATAGGACTGACTTCACATTTGAGTTGAAGATTCTTATTTTCGTGTTGGACTTGATTTCTCTTGTTCTCCATATGTTTCCCAATGCAGTGAAAGCTCCTCTTGTTTTTTGTATTCTTATTTTGATATCACTGTCTGTCCTTCCAACTTTGTCTATTTTACTGCCAAGATATGTGTATGATTCTACATCTTTTAGTGGTGTTTCTTCAAGTTCAACCTTGCTATTATTTCTTGCATTTATTCTCATAATCTTTGTCTTCTCCCTGTGTATTTTCAGGCCCACTTGTTGTGACCTCTCATCGAGAATTTTCATTTTGTCTTGCGTCTGATTATGGTTATGGGACAGAAGAGCCAAGGGATATGCACAATCCAGATCATCAAGCTGTTTAGTCAGATTCCACTGGATTCCATTTCTGTTGTGTGATGTCGATGTATTCATAACCTAATCTATTGCTAGTAAGAAAAGAAATGGAGGCAAGAGGTATCCCTGTCTCACTCCCGTTCTAATCGGTTCTGTAAGTTGTCCTTCATGAAGACCTCTGCATGTCATGTCTTCATATGTCTTCTTTATTAAGTTAATGATCTTCATGGGAACTCCATAATGCCTCATCAATTTCCAAAATGATTCTCTTGTCTACACTGTCAAATGCCTTTTCATAGTCCACGAATCCGATGCATAGCTGTGAATTCCATTCCAGATTCTGTTCAATTATTATTCTCAATGTGGCTATCCCGTCTGTACAGGATCTGTTTTGTATAATATCTCTGTAGAGGTATCAACATCTGTTTTGATGACCTCTGCTGGAATGCCATCTGGACTAGCTGCTTTTCCATCTTTCCTTAGCTTTATGGCTTTCTTTATTTCTTCTCTACTTGGTCGCTCACAGCTGATTTGTAGCTCCTCTTCTGCTGGCTGGATGTCTGGGGGATTAGTTGGAGCTGGTCTATTGAAAAATTCCTCAAAATGTTCTATCCATCTCTTCATTTGGTCTTGTATATTACTAAGCAATTTTCCATTCTTATCGTTTATGAGGCCATTTGCTTGCTTATATTTCCCTGTTAGCTTCTTTGTGTTGTTGTACACGTCCCTCATATGTCCTTTGGCTGCAGCTTCCCTTACCAACTCTTCAATATACTTCCTCATGTTTCTTCTTACTTCTTTGTTTGCTTCTATGTACACTTAATGAGCCTTGGCTTTGAAGCTTCTGGTTTTGCTTCTGTTTAAATCTGCTTTCTTGTTTTTCCTGTCTTCTATCTTGCTAATGTTTTCTGTTGTTATCTATGCTTTGTGCTGATGTTCTCAGTACTTCTTTGCATGTCTCATTCCATATATTTTTTTACTTGTTGCCAGTGGTCTTCTGTATCTGCCTCATCTTCCAGCTGTTGAATACTTGGTATGTGTTGGATACTGTGATTGAAAAATTTTCTCTTATTTCCTGATTTCTTAGATATCACACGTTATACTATTGTCTATAGCTATATCCTTTTGTAAATTTCTTGAGTTTTTAATTTTGTTTTAGCCAACAGAAGATGGTGGTCTGATCCCACATCTGCTCCTCTACATACTTTTACATCATGCAGTGATGACCTAAACTTCTTACTCATGCATATGTGGTCTGGTGATATCCATGTTGCTTTATGTATTCTTTTATGTGGAAATATGCTTCCTCCTATAGCTAGTTGATTTGAAGCACAGAAATTAGCTAATAGTTCCTCATTCTCGTTCATCATACCTATTCCATGCGTTCCCATGATTTCTTCAAAGCTGGTGTTGTCTGTTCCTATTTTCGCGTTTAGGTCTTCCATCAAAATTGTGATGTCCTTTATATTCTTTTTGTCCAAGACATTTTGTAGTCTGGTGTAAAAGTGTTCTTTCTCAGATTCTTCTTTATCACATGTTGGTGCATAACACTGGATGATGTTTATGTTTACTTTTTTATTGACTGATTTAAACCTTGCTGTTATAATTTGGGGTACCATTGCTTCCCATTCTAAAAGTGCCTTCTGTGCTTCCCTAGACAGCATTAGAGACACCCCTTCACTGTGGTGGGCTCATTCCTCCTTATGTCCTGAAGACAACACCATTTCTCCTGTGATCAATCTCCTCCTCTCTATGCCCTTCCACCGTGTCTCGCAGAGACCCAGGATATCAATCCTGTAATTTGTGCAGTTTTCCCTTGTTCATATAGAGTGCGAACATTCCAGGAGATTATCCTAGATGAAAAAAGGTTAGTCGGCAACCCAGACTCCTTTCAGATTTCTCTGGGTTGCTTCATGTGCCTCCTTTCCAGAGGACCTTCTTCTGTCGTGGGCGGCGGCTGAGTTGATTTATATTCTGTATTTGACTTGTCAGTTGAAGTTTTTTGGTAAAACGTTTTTTACAGGATGGGATAACCAGCCCCATGCCCAACCCTCCTTAGTCGCTTTTTACGACATGCTTGCTAGGGTACAGTGTTACTATTCTATGCTCCCCTTTCGGGCCCCAGTAACACGTGTGAAATGTTTTTGTTTTAATTAAAATATCTTAAGTATTACATATGTGAAGTCTTATTAGATCAAATATTTCAACTTAAGCATGCCTTGTAGACCAGCTCCCTTCATTTGTTCAATCAGCAATACCATTACTTCTTTCACTACATTCAATTTCATGACTGTCAGAGTCTAAATCATAAATTCGATCACCTCTAAAAAAAAATTCAGACAAACTGAAGCATTTTAATGTAACAGAAATCTATAACTCAGGTCTTGCTAAATACTGAGATCTCGTTGCTACTTAACAACAACCGACAACAGTAATCAGACTTACTAGGCAAACAAACTTTATTTTCAGAGGGTTTTGAATTGGACACAGGCCCATCTGATATTCTGTCCGTCCTTTTTCTCATATTTTATACTGAATTCATTTATTCTCACATGCATTTTTACACATTATTGGGGTGATTTCAAGCGTTTTAAACGGGAAAGTGAAAAAAAAATGTGCAGAAAGCCATGGAAATTCCAATGTAATGCGGGAATTCAGAATCGACGAAAAACTAATTTGACTTATAATTGGGTCTTTCATTTTGAATGGTTGTTAAGTTCTAAAGTCTAGGGGTAGTCTGATCGACTTATACTTGAGTATGTATGGTACACCCTTGGTTATGGAACTAGAGGACCCTGAAAACATCCTGTATGTATTTAAATACCTTATGAAGTTTCTTTTCTAAACTCCAGGTCATCAAGCTTACGGCTATGGTGCCCCTCATCCTCCGCAAGAAGGTTATACAATGGGTGGATACCCTCCACCACAAGGTGGTTACCCAGGATACCCACCTCCCCAGGCTGGATACCCACCACCCCAAGGCTATACACAAGCACATGCCGGACAGCAGAACACTACAGTGGTTGTTTCACAGCCCCCGATCACTGTGGTGCAGACATTTGGATCTGTTCCAGTCCGCACTTCTTGTCCTCACTGCAGAGCAGACATCATAACAGCTACACATTTTGAGAGCGGTACATTCTCATGGGTTGTCTGCGTGGTTCTTTGCTTGGTTGGGTAAGTGCCCCTAGGATGTTGCAGTTATCCCAGAAATTGCAAATTTAGTAGTCACCTTCAGTCATAGCTGACTATGGGAAATGCAAAAGTAAAAAAAATAATCAAGCAAGAAATTTTTCAATTAAATTGATGCTTTTATGATTTTAAAATAATTTTTTAAATAATAGAGTAAAAAAAAAAAAATATTAGCTCTAAAAATTGATTTACTTGCGTAAATTTATTTTCTTCTTTTTCAAGTAGCATGCCTAGGGTTGTAGGGGTTTGTGTCTCTCCTCAACTTCCTGTCTCCAGTACAATTTATCAATTCTGTTGACATCTGTCCATGCCACAATGTCAAACTGTCCAGTATTTGCTCTCTTTTTACCCTATCTCTTTTTCCTTCAATCTTACCTATTCTCTTTTTCCTTCAATCTCACCTGTTGTTACGATATATTCCAGCTTTCCTCTTCTCATAACATGCCCAAAAAAAAGTGGATTGCTTCTGTCTAAATAAGTTTACTTTGCGCATTGGCCTCTTTCAGGACATCTTCATTACTCTTTTTGACTGTCCATGGTAATTTTAACATTCTTCTGTAAAACCACATCTCTTTGGCATCTAGTGCCTTCTCTACTTGTTTACTAATTGTCCTTGACTCACTCCCATATGTCAGGATTGGTTCTAAATAACACTGAAGAACTCTCTTTCTTACTTCCATTGACAAAGGATTGTTGCTTAAAATACTCTTCATTGTATAGAATGCTGTTTTTGCATAAGCTATAGAAAAAAGCAAGATATTGGTGAATAGCCATAAGAAACATGTTCCGACCAACATTACGTTAAATGGGCAAACGTTACAAGAAGTTAACACCTTTAAATATCTCGGGTCCACTATATGTAGTGATGGAAGATCAAATAAAGAAATCAAGACAAGACTTGAGATGGCCTCAGCTGCCATGACAAGGTTGAATGTGATCTGGAAAAGTAACATCAGTTTTTCTGTGAAGATCAAATTATATGAATCACTTGTATTATCTATTCTCTTGATTGGGTGTGAGGGCTGGACACTCACTGCAGATACGGAGCGAAGGATTCAGGCTTTCGAGCATAAATGTTATAGAAGAATTTTGCGCATTTGCTATAAAGAGCACAAAACAAATGTCTATGTTAGAGAGAAGATAAACACCTATGCAGGCCATCAAGAACCACTTTTGTCAATAGTGAAACGTCGAAAGTTTGCCTGGTTTGGGCATGTAACTCGTCATGACTCCCTTTCGAAAACGATCCTCCAGGGAACAGTCGAAGGTAAACGGAGAAGAGGAAGGCAAAGAAAATCCTGGGCTGATAACATCAAAGAATGGGCAGGACACGGTTTCTCCACACTTGTACGCATTGCTGAGAATAGAGAGCAGTGGAGGACCCTGTCTGCTGATGCTTCCACCATGGCACCCCTACGACCCATGACGGGTTATGGGTTGAGATGATGATGATTCTGTTTTTCCACTTCTGAGATGCATCTTCCATCCGTTGCTATCAATGTGCCCTGGTAATTGAATCTATTTACCTGTTTTGAAACAGACCATTACTTCTGTCTTTTTGCTATTAAGACTGGGGCTTTTATTTTCACTTTCTGTCACTATTGCATCAACCATTTCCTGCAGCTCCTTTTCACTTTTTGGCTATTAAGACTATCATCAGCGTATCTCAAGCTGTTTATATTATGTCTGCCAAAGGATATTCCTGATATGTCCTCCAGTGATCTCATTATACTTTATATTTACTAATTGAATTTGTTTTAACTCAGCAGCAAAATTGTTGCATCATTACTCGAGGATCAATACAAATTCATGCCCTTCAATTGAAAAAGAGTGAAAAATATCGCAACATGCCAGAAATTTGTTGCATCTGCAGGCTGATGTCGCTGTTTTATTAGTGGCTTTTTGCAATCACTTCGCCAATGCACAAAGATTGCACAGAAATTACCAGCAGCTTTGGAGGAAAAAAATTCTAGCTTTTCATAAATTCATCTTTTGAAGCATCATTTTGTACGACCTATAATCGGGTCATTCAATTTGAACACTTTTTAGGTGTAAAAGTCGACTTATACTCAAGTATTTACAGTATATAAATGACATGAAATGTTTGAATTGGCTGCCATTTTCTTCTGAACACTTCTTTACCTGTTTAACACATGACCTTTGAACATTTCTAAGTAGAGTAACATTCTCTCTAATGACTTAAAATTCTGATGTCATGTTATCCTTTAGATCAGGGGTCGGCAACCAGGCGATCTCGATCTACTGATATATCCCAGTGGATGATTTGGTAGATATTTATGCGACTGCAGGGGAAGAAAAAAATTTTTTTAACTATAGAAATTCAGGACTAGACCTCTCCTGCCGGAATTTAAAATCACGGTGCTCCTGGGATCAGAGGGACTTTTTCCGCATGAAAACTTGAGCTGGCTACTAAAATATATTTGCGACCTACATGAGACAGGAACGTGATCTTTTCTTTGTAAGGTTCATCATCCTCTCCTGGCTTAAAATCACACATATATGTACTGTGTATATGTGATAGATCTTTAGAGGGCTTAGTGTTAATAAAGTAGATCCAGAAAGCTCCTGGGTTGCCGACACATGCTTTAGATTTAGTATTGTTCTAGGTCATTTGACGTAAACCACAGATTTAAGGTGGCCCTATAAGAAATAATCTAAAGGAGTTAGGTCTGGTGACCTGGGTGGCCATTCAATAGACCCACGTCGTCCAATCCACTTCCCTGGAAATGCTTCTTGTAAAAACTCCCGGACAGCTATCATGAAATGTGTCAGAGCCCTATCTTGCTGAAACCACATAGCTACTCATTCTCGTAATGGGATGTGATCCAACTGAAGCATAAGAAAATTTTGCAATATATTATGGTAGGATTCACCTGTATTGCACATGTCTTTGTGGATTTTCATTGGCCCAATATCGTTATACATTTTTTAAGCTGCCTATGCTGCACAAACAACTCACAGTTCTCCATATGACAGTCTCGGTCATCACCATGTAGTTCTTGGACTAATTGAATTTTGCATGGGTGAAAGGGATTAGAAGAAAGAATGCGTCAAATGGAACGCTCTGAAACACTTGTTTCTTAACTTACTTACTTAGTTGTTCCTCTTCTACTGTGAGGTGTAGAGGTATGAAAGAGAGAGCGCCATACTATCCTATCGTCTGTCTTTCTCCTGGTCTGGTTCCATTCTAGTTCTCGGTCCTTCAGAGATTGTCTAATGTTGTCCTCCAAGCGGACTCTGGGTCGTCCTGGAGGTCTGAATCCCTGGCTCTTAGCCTCCCATACCTGCCATGGCGGCTGATCTTCTCCCATTCTGCAGACATGGCCAAACCATCTTAGTTGTTCTCTTGGGTCTGCAGGGGTTGGGTTTTTAGGCCTTGATGTATTGTCTTGTTACGGACTATGTCTCTTCTTGTTACTTCAACCACCTATCTCAGATACCTCATTTCTTAGGTTTGGATCTGACTTTTTTGGGTTGTAGTCATTGCTCATGACTTGCATCCATATGTCAAGACTGGGACATATGTGGGGCGGTATACAGCCATCTTCGTTTTCTTGCCAACTTCTCTTTTGCTGAGGAATCCTCGATTTATGGACTGAAAAAATTTTCCCAGCTGCTGCTCTTCGTGTAGCCAAATCTTCTTTGATGCCTCCCTTCTAGTCTATGACAGCTCCAAGGTATTTAAAGTGGTTGACCTGCTCCAGGACCTGTTCTCCCAGCTTAATCTGATGCCTTCTTTCCTCTCATGATATCACCATGGTTTTTGTTTTAGAGCTGCTTCTGACCATCCCTCTGTTCTCCAGCTCTTCCTTCCAGACTTGCAGGTTGGATTGAAGATATGCCTCCGATTTAGCAATCAGTGCAACATCATCAGCAAATGAGGGAGCCGCGCTAGCGTAGTGGTTACCACACCGCTCTGGCGACCGGGTGATCCAGGATCAAACCCGGGCGACGGCATTTGAGAATTTTTCGTCGACCGGGATTCGGACTGGATTAACTCGAGACCTGGCGAGGACATTTGAAGCAGTGTCGTCGACCAGGGATTGGCGGCTCCTGAGCCGACCCAGCTCTAATGGGTACCTCCGAAATCGGCGAGTATCTGCCTGAATGGCGAGGGACACCTGTCTCTGTACAAGAAAAAAAGGGATACTCACGTAAAATCAATGTCAGGTTAGACATTAATAATAGCCTGAGATTTCGCCTCGAGTATTAGCGGGCGTACGAAAAAAAAAAAAAAAAAAAAAAAAAAAAAAAAAACAGCAAATGCCAGCTCTGAAATACAATCCTCATCTTCCAGTACCCCACTGAATATTTTCTTGTCCACTCCTTACATGGTTTGATGACATCGTCCATGAGGAGTATGACCAGATAAGGTGACAGGATATCACCTTGTTTTACTCCAGTTGTGGTCCTGAACTCTTCTGACTTATTGTTTGCGGTCCCCACATAATTTCTGCAAGACTTGTAGAAGCTCTGTATAGCATGTATTACAGGTGCTGGAATACTCTTCCTTGCCTAGCAGTCCCAAAGTTTGCTCTGGGGACCTTGTCAAATGTCTTTTCTAGATCCACGAAACAAAGGTGCATCTCACCTTTATACTCAAGGGCCTTTTCACTCATTGTCTGAGTGTGAAGATCAGGTTTGCTTGGAAGACACATTGAAGTTCATCCATTTGTTGCTCAACTAGGCGTCTGAGACTATGCTCACCATCAAGGAGTTCTGAGAAATATTCTTTCCATTACTTCCTTTGGGGCAGTAAGCAATTTGCCTTGCTTGTCCTTTATAAATTTAAGAGGGCACTGCTTTTCCGTTCACATGCTCTTTAGGGTCTTGAAGAACAATTTCTGGTTTTCTTGAGCATCATTTTCTACTTTTTCTCCTAATTGTTCCCAAGATCCCGGACATACTTGAATGAGCTCTTCCTAACAGTGGCATAGTCGATCACTGATTTCTCATTCTTTGTTGGTTCACATGCATGTATGCGCTTATGGGGAAACTATGTTTGTAATGATCGTGTTTTGCTCAGTGCAGAATCTAAGGAGTCACTTTCCATTGTCATTAAGTGTATCTTCTCCATACATGATTATTTCCAACTCTGGTATTGAAATCTCTGAGCCTGCTAACTTCATCCAGGCAGTCATCAACTGTCTTTTGAAGCACTCGAAGAATTCTTCCTTGACCTCTGCTCTCTCATCTACATTTGACCCATACACAATGACAAGGTTGACTGTGGTTTCTCCTTCTTTTAGCTTAAGCACCTTAATGCTACAATGAGACAAAGTTCCATCCCTTGATGCTATCCTTTTGGTTTTTTGCCACAATACAACCCACGACCCAGTTAGCTCTTTCATGTGTGGGGACTCCACTGTAGAGCAGCTTGTCACCATTGAGATCCATAACTCCTTGTCCCTTTTTCTTTGTTTCCGTTAAAGCCAGGATTTCTAGTTTCACTTTCCTCATCTTCTCCACCAGCTCCCCTTCTTTCCCATTATTACTCCTCATGTTCCATAAGTCGCAGTCCATTCCAGTTCATTGGCTTTAGAATCAGTCCAGTTTTCTCTCTTTTGCGTTTCGTGTAATCATGTTTTAGGGCAAACAAGTTATTGGCCTGTTGTGCCTTTGCATGATGGTGGGGCTGCCTCCATGCAGGCTGCCCTCCTCCTTTTTCAACCGTGCTTTGGACCGGCCTAGCCAGAGTTCACACTTGTTTCTTGCGATAACTTTCTCAATGATTTACGCATGCTGTCTTGCAGAAGCCTACATAACCATGCAGATGTTTCGGAATCAGTTAAACTTCTGGCTCCCACTATGTTGCCGATAAAAAATGTTTCCTGTTTCTCTGAAACGAGCAAAGATTTTACTAACATTTCTATGCGCAATTGGTGACCTGACAGGATGCTTAATATAATAATAATTAATATAATAAGGTAATAATAATAATTTATGTGATGATGTAATAATAATAATAAATATAATAATGCAATTTATATAATAAACTTCCTATAGGGCCTGACTTTTGCTGCACCCTGTATTTATATGTGTGTGTATATTATTCCTTGCTTCTACTGTTCCTTCCCCAAATTATCTTAGGTGTGACCTTGGCTGTTGTCTAATTCCATTCTGTGTGGAGAGCTGCCAAGATGTTGTCCACACATGCCCCAACTGCCACCAACACATTGCTCGTTGGAATCGAATGTAACAAATGAATAAGCAGTTTATCTGTAGATTCATTTGATCTTAAAGTAAGTATATGTAACCTTATCTTTGCATTTAATAAAAAAAATTGTAAGTATATGTAACCTTATCTTTGCCTTTTTTTCTTTTTGATTAATACAGAGAAGTGGCAAGATAAAGCATTTTCTTGAGAATTGACACGTCACGTTTGTATTTCAGAAGTTGATCACCACATATTTCTGTTGTGTCCATTATATCTTCTGTGCACACTTCCAGCACATGTCAGCTTGAATATGTGAAATATAAGGAAAGCAGTGGTCAGTCTGAAGTTGTTGGTATCTCCATAGAGTTTGTCCAGGAATGGTACTGGTGGCGCCCATTATGTGCTTTCTCTGTTTCTCATATGTTGGGCACTTTTGCCAGATGTTCAGTAGTCATTTTATCAGTGCCACAGTTATGCTCATCGGTAGTCCCTATCTTTTGCTTTTTTAATAGATGGTATTTTAATCTGTTGTGGCCTGCGTGGAGTCTGAAGATTAATACTTGTTCACTTTTGTTCAGCAGGGTATACTTTATATAAAAAAGAAATTGCTAGCATAGTCATGCAGAGGGAAATTAAGCAACAACTAATTAATGCAGAGGTTAAACTGAGAAGGTGTGCTGGATGTGACAAACCTTTAGGAAACAAACAGCCAGAATAAAGCAGATATGCCCTGACAGTGAGAAGGAAAGAGCAATAAGGAGGCCAGAGAAAAGAATTAAAGAGACGGCCAGAACGATAGAAACTTGTGGACAAAACTCAAAGAGATGAACAAACACCAAAGTAGTTGCTGAGCAACAGTTGCAACCTCATGTTCCATGGAACGAAAAGGAAAGATGATGATGATCATATGTGTGCTTACATTTTCTTTTAGAAATACAGATTGATTAATAGGATATAGGAGTGAAAACCATGCTGTTTAGTATGGTACAGGACTGAAGACCATAGTAAGTAATAGGGTACACGAGTGAAGACCATAGTAAATGAAATGGTACAGGATTGAAGACCATTGTAAGTTATGTGGTACAGGATTGAAGACCATAGTGAGTAATAGGGTACGAGATTGAAGACCATAGTGAGTAATAAGGTGCAGGACTTAAGACCATGGTGAGTAATAGGGGACATAATTGAAGACCATGGTGAGTAATATGGTATAGCACTGGTTCCCAACCTTAAGAAGGTCATGGCCCCCACCGATGCTAGACAAATTGTGCCCCCGTAAGGAAAAAATGTGCAGGACTAGTTTTACATCAGGAATGTTATGTGTATATTACATATATAAGCATATGTGTATGTAAACAAGTAAAAAGAAGTGTGCATTTATTAAAGGCCAGGTCATCTTTAAATGTGATGAAGATAGTTTATTGGGATGTTGAATTTTGTGTATGGCAGCCATAAGCCTCGGAGTGCCTAGCTTCATATATTATTTGTTCAAGTAGCATGTCTGGCTCTACATTAAGTTTGTTGCTGTATTTATTTTTCACATGGAGAAGAGATAACAATGTGGCAGTTGTATTTGTTGTTGCTGTTTGGTCCATTTTTTGTGATTGAAAAAAACTACTTCAGTTCATTGCTGACCCACTCGGTCCTTCTAGAGGTCTGCGGGCCACAGGTTGGGAACCACTGGGGTGAAGAAGTGAAAACCATGCCGATTAATATTGGACAGAATTGAAGACTGTGGTGAGTAATAGAGGACAGAAGTGAAAACCATACTGATTAATAGTGTACAGAATGGAAGACCGTGGTGAGTAATAGAGGACAGAAGTGAAAACCATACTGATTAATAGTGTACAGCAGGGGTCGGCAAACTTTTAGTAGTGTCGTGCCGAAGTAATGTTGCAAAGTCACTCAGCGTGCCAACCTAAGTCCACCATATTTTTATATACAACAATTATTGACACAATTTAAAAATGATCTTGTATTATGTTTCCGATACATTAAATAACTATTCTATTCTTTGTAGATTATTCAATATTTTAATATAAATAGGAAATACAAATATTATATATTGCACAATTTAAGTTCTGAACACATTAGTTTGAAATTTTATAATAAAATTGCCATATGTATATTTTGTTAAGACAGAAAGTCCAATAGTTTGAAGAACAAAACAATTAAATAAACCAAACATAAAACACGTTATTAAAATTTTAATATGAGTAATCATTGATTACACTGGCTAACAAAAAAAAAAAATTTTTTTTTCTTTCTCTAACATTTCTATGTTTTTTCTGGTCAATTTTAATGCGCTGTTTTTAAATCTGCAAACCGTTTTTCTCTATCAGGTCGGGATCTCTAGAAATACGCAATTGAAGTTTTTTAACAACGCATACAGTATTACAACATCATTTGTACAAGAAGTATAACAGTTATGTAGGCTTGAATTTCTTTTCAGTCGACTTTCGTCGGTGAATGGCATGTGGTACATCGCGATGAAGCATCCAACAATAATCGTTAAGCATGGTCACACTCCACCGTCCTTGATAACGTGACTCCATTACGGCGATATCTTGATGGAATCGTTCTCCATGTTCATCGCTGACTTCGCCAAGGTTGTCAGGGAAAAAGTCAAGATGCGAATCGAGCAAATGGATTTTGAGGGACATGTTACAGCCCATAATTCTGTATGCATCTATGCACTGCTTAACAATATGTACATAGTCGACAGATTTGTGATTTCCCAGAAAGTTATCGACGATCGATTTGAATGCCATCCATGCGCGAAGTTCACTACCATGTAACAAGTTCTCGAATTGTTTGTCTGCAATAACTTTCCTAATCTGAGGTCCTACAAAGATACCTTCCTTTATCTTTGCATCGCTAATTTGCGGAAACTTTTCTCGAAGATAAGTGAAAGCTTTGCTCGTTTTATCTAACGCTTTTACGAAATTCTTCATGAGCCCCAACTTTATATGTAACGGTGGTAAAAAAGATGTTGTCTTTGTTAACTAATGGCTCGTATATTACATTTTTATGCCCGAGCTGCATACGATCCCTGATAGGCCACACCTTTCTTGCATAATGTTCCTGTCGGTTGCGGCTGTCCCATTCACATAGGAAGCAACAAAATTTAGTATACCCAGTCTGCATGCCCGTGAGAATTGTAATGACCTTTAGGTCTCCACAAATCCGCCATTGGTAGTCATTGTACTTTATTTTTGCCAAAAGTATAGCCATATTGTCATAAGTTTCTTTCATATGAACAGAGTAGGCGACTGGAATTGATGAAAATAAATTTCCATTATGCAATAACACGGCTTTTAGACTAGTCTTGGAAGAGTCGATGAAAAGTCGCCATTCGTTGACTATGTGCTCATGACCGAGGTGCACCATTAGACCTTTTACATCTTTGCAATAGCAAATGTCATCATCCATCTCAAAGTATTGAACAAGTTCTCTGTGTCTATGACGAAATTTAGATATCAGAGTATTGGGCGCTAAAAGATTCCATTCTTTGAGTCGCGAACCGAGTAATTCCGCTTGTCCTTTGGTGAGAGCGAGATCACGTGTTAGATTTGAAAGTTCTGAATGGTTAATTAAGTGAACACCATCATTCACCGGTATATAATCCTAGTCAGAATTAGTTTCTAAAGCAGGTAAACTATCACTTTCTGATGGTTCATTCACGTCCAACGGATATTGTTCTGGTGGAACTGGGATCGGACACGTGATTGGATCATGAGCCACTGGTTTCGAAACCGATTCAATATTTGGATAAACCACAGACTTTCTAGTTTTAAAAGTGAAACCATAGATATTTGTCAAGCAGAAGTAACAATCAGTAGCGTGATTTGTCGGTTCACGCCATATTACTGGCACTCCAAAAGGCATCGACTTATGCTTCGGCGATTTTCGTAACCAACCTGCCAATGTATTTGCACAAGTCGAACAAACTGCATTTGGCTTCCAAGATTTATTTGCATCATCAACTTTCGAATCGAAATAAAGTTCATATGCTTTCTTTAGCAATGGTGTAAAGTTTTTCTGGTGAACACGATCGGTAAAATATCCGCACACGTAACAGAACAGATCAGCCGAATTTCTACAACTTCTAGAAGCCATATTTCACTCAGAATTATTTTAAAATACAATAACTATTTGAAATATAACCTAACATATGTCACGCATCTTTTAGCAGTATAAAAAGTAGAATTATTTTGCATTTTATTAATTTTTAAAAAGTTATATAGTAAAAATGAAATGGAGCAAATAACAGTTTCCCAAAAATATATTTATTCACAAATATCTTAAGAACCTGACGTGATAGAGATAAACGGATTTCAAATTTGAAATCAGCGCAAGAAACTGACCTAAGAACACTTATTCTTATATAAGAAAGAAAAATGTTGTTTGTCAGTGTTATTATTGATCTGAGTCATTAATCAATTAATGGGACCCGTGTCCTTGCTTCTCCTTGGTTAATTGTTCAATATCAGGTGTGTATTTTGTCAATTTCAGCTTCACACATGCTTCTGAATGCACAGGTGTTAGGCGACTTCTCTGTGGACTTAAAACAGCTTTCATGTGTGAGAAAATTTGTTCACATGTATAAGTTGACCCAAAAGCCGAAAGTAGAGCAAATGCAACTTTCTTCAAACAGTTTCAGGCAGGGATGTCCAGCAGTTGAGGATGGCAGCTGACTTTTCCAAGCAGCTTCCTTCAAGAGTTTTTTCGCAATTCTACAAATTTTATCGTCCATAACTCTGATGCCTTGAATTCGATGTGTTGCATTTCAAAATTGTCAACATCCATCCACTCGAAAAGACATAGGTCAAATGGGATGTTAGTATGATCAATTAAGTCGGGCTTGAGGTAAGAAAACATGGGCCCGTGAATTTTGAAGTCTTGACCTCGTTTAGCAAACTCTCCTTTGAGCGCTTCAACGTACTTCTGAAGCTCATCTCTGTTGACAGTAAATCGATTTGAATGAGCCTTTACGTTTGGAAAGTACTTGTATGTGTTAGTGGTAATATCTCTGCAAAATATGTCTAATTTTGGCGCAAATCCTTTCCAGTGCTCAAAAAGATCAAATACTGTTTGACCCTGCCCTTGTAAACGCAAGTTTAATTCATTCAGATTTGTAGTTATGTCAGCCAGAAACATCAGCTTGCACAGCCAGTCCTCGTCATTCAATTCCGGAAAATGTTGTTCTTTTTCATCAAGAAACACCTTGATTGCTTCTAGACATGATACAAATCTGTTCAAAAAACATTACCTCGACTAAGCCAACGAACAATTCTGTACAGCGGGAGGTCCGCATATGCGCTCTCTATTTCTTGTAGAAGAGACTTGAATTGCCTGTGAGTCAATGAAGAGCGAGAAAACTATGAAGTTAACTATCTTGACAACAGTTTCCATTACAGAGTTCAAGGATTGTGACGAAATCTTCGCACACAAACTCTCCTGTTGTATAATGCAATGGAAGCTCAATACTTGACGTCCAATACGATCCTCAAGAAGTTTAACAAATCCTTTGTTCTTTCCGACAAATGCAGGGGCGGCATCAGTAGTGACACAGAATATTTTATTCATGTTAATGTTCTGATTTTCGAAATAGCTTACAAATGCAGTCATAATGTCCTCTCCCTTGGCTGTACCATCAAAAGTATCAAGCAGCACAGTTCTTCATAAATACGGTCGTTGTCACAATATCGCGCAACTATAGCTAGGCGCGCCACGTCATTCACATCGACACTTTCGTCAAGAGCGACACTAAATACAACAGCTTGTTGTAACCCGGTTGTTTGTTTTATCGTTACATTTTCAGCCATATCAGTTATGCGCCTCTCGATTGATCTCGCAGAAGCCGGTATTTCTCGAATCCGAGACAGTATTGTTTCTTTATTTGGTAAATCACTAAACAAAATTTCAGCACTGCTCAAAAAAGTTTCCTTGATGTATTCTCCATCTGTGAAAGGTTTGCCCTTCGAAGCCACACACTGTGCAATTTTGTAACTACATTCGGTAGCTTTATTTTTGGTTCCAATTACTTGACTAAAAATACTACTTTGTTTTTTGTAGCCAGAAACAGCCATTTTTATGGCTTCACTTTTCTCCTCAGAGTTTTTAAACATGGACTGATGTTTGGTTTTGATAGTGTCTTTGTACACTTGACGTACGGCACACGACACTTTCATAACATAAAGCACAAACAGCACGATCCATTTTGTTGTATGAATCCATATTCGTTTGTCCAAAAGTCTTGAAACGAGCGTATATCAAGTTTTTGTCTTTTTGAGTCATTTTAACGGCACCGTATTACTTAATAACAACACCAACTTTTGTGCTGCGGTCAACGGACTGTACGGGCATGAGTATGCGACAGCCGAGAGAACTGTAGAGGTGGTGGTGGTCGGGAGAGAGGGGAAGGATAGGACGGAAATATAACTTCGTCGAGGTCAGTCATTGTTGCTCCAAACTCACACTGGGAGTCAAAAACTGCGAGCGAAAACGAAATAAATACGCTCGTCCAGGCGCTAGCCAGACACTATTGCGTAATTATGATATTACGTCTCCGCTTGCCCGTCAAAATTCGCTTGGGATTCTTTTCAAGAATCTCATCCTGCAAACTACGGTAGCAGGTAGACGCCAGACTAGCGGGCGCCGCAAAGTATAACCACTCCCCTTGAAATTCGTTGAAGAATGTTTGTTCTCGGAAACGGTCCGTAAAAACGAAGACTTACGTGCAGTATAGTATGATCAGGCCTTTAGTTTGCATCAGATCGCACATTCTTACCTCCAATGTCTAAAAACTTTCGTTTTGAAGGGTTGTAAAAACAGGTATAGCTTTAAAAGAGTTATATGCTTCTATTTAATTAACAATTCAATTTTTTTTAATGAGATCATATACTGTACAGTATTTTAATTCACTCAGCGTGCCATTGAAAATCGTTCCACGTGCCACGCTTGGCACGCGTGCCGTAGGTTGCCGACCCCTGGTGTACAGAATGGAAGACCATTGTGATTAATAGGGGACAGGATTGACAGCCATGTTGAGTAATAATTTACAGAATGGAAGACCATTGTGATTAATAAGGGACAGGATTGACAGCTATGTTGAATAATAATGTACAGAATGAAAGAACATTGTGATTAATAGGGGACAGGATTGACAGCCATGTTGAATAATAATGTACAGAATGGAAGACCATTGTGATTAATAGGGGACAGGATTGACAGCCATGATGAATAATAGGAGACAGAATGGAAGATCATTCTGATTAAAAGGAGACAGGATTGAAGGCCATTGTGTAAGCGGATGGCAGCCCTGTAATCATAAGACATAAAACGTACAGGCAGAAAGTAGTTACTGTCAAGTAGCATGGACTATCAAGGCATCATCATCATTGTTTTTTGTGCAGGAAGCCTGCAGCAAGCATTCACATGCTGTTGCATCAGTTGACAATTTGTTTTACACGATGAGGTTGCCATCGCCATGGACATCCTTATATTGGTCGCTTTGTACAACATACACGAGGTTGCAGTAGTCTTGTTGTTTCTTTGTCTCTTTAGAGAACCTCAGGAACTACACACAGGGATTTGGTATTGTGGAAGTTAACAGCCACTTTTGATGTGGAGACAATGTCTGATCTGGTCTTGAATTTATATTGTTACTGCCATCTTGACATCAGACTGTCTGTTAGATACAGTTATAGGACCAAAGACACAGCAAAGGAGATGAATGCAGTCAGCGACTCATAGCTTGACTGCTTGCATCAGGGTCAGCGAACCAGAGCTGACCAAGCCCCTACTCCACCTCCAAGTGGTGGTCCTGGAAACAGGCTGCATCACTGCAGTCTGGCAGAGAGAGTAGGGATCGAAGAGGGAAGGCAAACCCGGTCCCAAAAAATGCTGTGCAGAAGTCTGATGTGTCGGGCCAAAAGGCGCAAATATTGCAGCTTCGCTGTAAACAGCGACACAACGCAACCAACGTCCTTTTCAGGATGAACGAGGAAGAAGAAGCTACAGTTATGTCAAAACTGACTTGTATACACACAAATTCACATAACTGATTCACTGCAGTGACAAAGATCCCTTTTTTTATTTCAGATTAGATGTCTAACCAATGTTTTCAGTTTCATCTGGGTGTCTTGAATTTGTGGGTTGCCGCAACTTCACCTCCACTCAACATTGACAGAAAAGTTATGAAACTTAAAGGCAAATAGGATGTTACTTTTTCTGTATTACTGAAGAGTGCATTTATGAACACTGCTCCCCCCCCCCCCCCCCCCCTTTTTTTTTTTTAAATTTTAAATCTTGATTGATAATATTTTGTATTTTACCATAAATCGTAATGATTGGACCGTAGGTGAGATAGATGAGCCTTAAATGTCTTTGAAGTTAATGGAAAGATATGCTTGCCTGTACCAGTCAGTAGTTTATGATTTCACAATTGATTATGAATATATATATATATATATATCATCATCATCATGTGACGTATTCTTTCCAGAACGTTGTCTCCATTACAGCTGCTCTGAACGCATCACGATTCTGGGCAAGTCGACCTGCATCAGCCAAAGACAAGTTCAGACTCTCTGTGATGTCCTGGGTCCACCGTCGTCTAGGTCGACCCCTTCCCCTTTTTCCAGGGACCATGCCTTCCATCACTGTTTTTTCCAGACTATTATGTCTTTTTATAGGACCGAAAAATTTGCTTCCTTATTGCGATGGTATTTAGGAGCCAATGTTCCTGTACGTTTAGTGAGTGCAGTACTTCTCTGTTGGTCTTTTTTTCTGTCCAGGGTATTCTCAACATCCTTCTGTAGCATTTCATTTCGAATGATGTAATCTTTTTTGCAACTGTTTTATTGAGTGTCCAAGTCTCGCAGCCGTATGTTGCTACTGGGAATATACATGCTCTGATTAGTTGTAACTTTGTTTCTTTGCTTGTGCCTTGCCATAGGTTTTTCATCTGTATTAGTTTATGTGAAGCAATTGCAAGTCTTCTTTTAATTTCTACTGCACAGTCGCCAGAGCTGTTGATGATTGATCCTAAATATTCAAATTCATTAACACTTTCCAGTTCTTCGTTATCAATTTCAATTTCTGGTTTGGTCTTTACTTTGTCTGTTGTCAATACTTTGGTCTTCTTGGTGTTTAGGTATAGATTCTGGGCCTCGCTGTGTTTTTTGGTGGACAGAATTAATTGTTCAAGTCCTTCTGGGTTGGTCGATAGGAGGACTGTGTCGTCAGCATATCTGATTTCCGGGATCTGGTACCCGCCGATGTTAAATGAGTCAAACTCTGTGTGTTCTTGGTCATCTCTTACGTTTCTCATGATATTCTCGGCATAAATGTTAAACAGGTAAGGGGAAAGGGTACAGCCTTGTCTTACTCCTTATATATATATATTAATAATACAGATATTTCAACAGGAGATGATAATGTAATGGATTTTAAAATGATTTTAACAGTAATTATAAAATTTAAAGATTTTATTAATTATTATAACATTTATAATGATTTTATTAATTATAACATTTTTAATGATTTTTTTGTCAATTTGTGTTATTCTTTGTATTGATTCTTTATCCCTTTTTCTTTTCTTTTTTTTTTCACATGGGGGAAAAACTAAAACATTTAGACTTAAAATGTAACTTAAAAACTTAACACATAAAATTGTTATAGACATTTTCAGGAGCTGAGACCAACAGTTTAAACCCATGTAAACAAACCAAGTAGCTAATAAGGCATATTTCTTTGTCATTGCCCATTGCATAGATTCCCAGCCGTGTTTTTTTTTTTTTTGAGAATAGGACAAACTTCACAAAACCTCCACAATTTTGCAGCATATCGCTTACAGTTACATAACTGATACCATATTTTTGAGATGGGTTCAGCAAAACTCTGAGGGGGGGGGGGGGGGGGGGGGGGGGGGGGGGGGGGGCGGGGGGGGGAGGGGGGGGGGGGGTGAGGTGGGGGACAACAACTAGATTAGTATTTGTGAATCATTTTAATACTTTGGTTCTTTATGAACATGTTCAGTGATCCTTGGGAGGCAGTTTAGCCTTTTTGTTTATTGGGAAGCAAGTCTGCAATTTGATCCTGTGGAAAGCACTGTAGTCATACTGTCCATTAGGAAGCATTATAGTAATTTGGCAAAACTAAGGAGATCAGAATAAATAACAGGCAAACGGATGAGATAACGATCAGTTATCAGACAGTTGAACAAGTTTTGCCTGGTTGGGCAGGAACATCAGCAAGAAAGGAGAAACAATCCAGGATGTCAATGGCCAGATAAACAAATCCGTAATTAGTTTGTTCCAAACAATGTATGTCATGCATGAAGTCTGTATGTTCACCAACAGATGTCTCTATCACATCCCCTGTATCAAATGGCCAGAGGTAATAACAAACACAGCGCTCTGGAATATTAACTAGACAACAATCAGTACAGCTGGAAATTCAAGAGAGCAAATGGAGATGGACCTGACACACCCTCAGGAAACAACCAAACAGTATAGCCACACATGCCCTTGAGTGGAAGCCATAGGGAAAGAGAAGAGTGAGGAGACCAAGTGGAACCTGTATTAAAACAGTGGAAGCCAAGGCAGCAGGGATCTGGGTATAATTTTTAAAAAAAGATTGCCCAAAGTAGAAATCAGTGGAACATAAAATAATGATGCTGATGGTAATTAGGTGCATGGGGACAGAGTTTAATAATTTGGTCCTTTGAGAAGCAGTCAGGTAATTGTTTATATCGGTGGTCAAATAAAGGATCCAGTTACACACCCATTAAGGCATATTGTGAATATGGTGTTAGGTCCATATTTTCTTGACCATCGGCACACTCGGGGTGATGTCGTCAGCATCACATCGGCCGCCTTAACCTTCCCAGAGTTGCTCTGGTACCCAATTCATGAAGCTAGGTCAACCCCAGAGCCGTTTGCGGTCTAAAAAATCCCACCTCACCTGGGGATCGAACCTTGGACCACCGAGCTAGGAAGCCAGTGCATTAACCACTGCTACTGCGGCTCTAGAGGTCTAATAAAGCTGTTTAATTATTTAGTCTCAAGTGAAGCAATGTAATTATTAAATCTCTTGTGAAGCAATGTAATTATTAAATCTCTTGTGAAGCAATGTAATTATTATATCTCTTGTGAAGCAATGTAATTATTAAATCTCTTGTGAAGCAATGTAATTAATTAGTCCCTAGGGTAATTATTTGGTCTTTATGAAAGCAGTGTAATTATTTTGGTCGCTAGTAAAGCAGTGTAATTATTTTGGTTTTTAGTATTTTTTGCAGTGTAGTAATTTGGTCTCTAATAAAGCATTGTAGTAATTTGGTCTCTAGTAAAGCATTGTAGTAATTTGGTCTGTAGTAAAGCAGTATAATTATTTGGTCACTAGTAAAGCAGTATAATTATTTTGGTCTCTAGTAAAGCAGTATTAGTTATTTGGTCTCTAGTAAAGCAGTGTAGTAATTTGGTCTCTAGTGAAGCATTGTAGTAATTTGATCTCTAGCAAAGCAGTATAATTATTCGGTCACTAGAAAGTTAGTTGCTTATCCTTTACAGGACGTGGCAATCAACCCCAGCTTTTATTGGCTGTTTGTGATTTTTCTAGGCAATTTTTTTTCATTCAGTAGTTTGCCATTGCTTTCTGAATGGTACGGCGCTTATACCATTGTTAAAAATCCACACAAAGCGATCTGCTACCAAACCGCCTGCAGCAGGTTTCGAACCTGGTATATCTGGATTATGAAACTGCGTTCATATCCATTAGGCCACAGACGCCGACGGTCACTAGAAAAACATTATAATTATTCGGGCACTAGTAAAACATTGTAATTATTTGGTCACTAGTAAAGCAGTAGTTTTTTGCTAAAGGAATGCTGCTATTTTTCCAGTAAGTGAGAGCCTGCTCTGAAGTTGTAGTGTATTGTAGAAATAAAATTGTGTGCTTTTTCATTTTACGTTTTTGGCGTTTTATACTAACTATGCTTTCTGTTGTAATGTTAATAACACTGGCAGATCTTAGAAAGCAGCATGAAAATAAATATGGGCAGGTTTTATTTTGCTAGAAGGTTAACAAATTTCCATTACGTTATTTTGTTGTTTGCATTTTTTCCTTCGCTTATATTGTTGTAAATACATACATAACTGTTTGTTACTTTATTGTTGTTGTTCAGAATCTACATCATTGCACACTCCCGGCAAACCCATAGGTGCTCAGTCTGCCTCAACAAATGTTGAAGGGTGTGAATGCTGATTGTTCCTTATGTACACTGGTTGTATACATGCTGGATGCATCCTCTCATGCGTCTATCCCTGCCAGTCTTACATTTGCCTAATTTAAGCAATCTTAGCCTTGATGATTCGTCGATTGCAGTGTCATTCTCTAATAGGTGATCATTAATAGTACTCAGTATCTCTCCCTTGTCCATATTCAATGAACCCACTATGAGTGCTCTTGAAGCTAGTCTGTCAGTTCTTTCATTGCCGCGTACCCTTGTGTGACCAGGACAGTAGATCCACACTGGTTCCTGAAGATTTGAGACTTCTATGGAGGTTTTCCATTCATGCCATTTGTTACTTTAAACATAATGAAACTAATTTTCTGTATTGTTACATCTTATTAAGCAGATTTCTTGTTTACATGGATGTGATGTATGTTTGTCTTAGCATATACAGTGCCAGGAAGGAGCAGGAAAATACTTCTATCAAGGACGTTGTACATTTGCATTGATTAGTGACTTTCTAATTTTAAATTGAGTGTTGCAAATTAGCCATTTGATGTTATTGGACACTTTTTATCTACTCATGTGACCTGTTATTAGAAGTCTTATCTCACATTTGGACTTCCTTTCTTGTGTTTTTGATAAACATTCAAAACTAAGGGTTGCTGTAAATTTGCCATGACATTTTTTTATTATCTCAGGTTAAAAAATAGTAATTATATTTTCCACTGAGATGTATGAATGCTTGAGCCAGGGGTACCCTTTGTAGGGATGAATTTTGTATGTGTTTTTCTGTTTCAATAGTCACCTTACATTGACGGAAACTTCCATGCGTATTTTATATTCCTTGAATTGTTTGAGCAAATATTATCTACATCAGATATGTTTATCCAGATTCTGCCCAGTATCTGTACTGCACGTAAGAATTATGTAATACAAAACAGTGTTGTCCGTGTATCCAGTAGTTTTTCCTCTCTTTATATCCTCCAAGCTGCTGGGAGCAGACCAGTGAGCACCTCTTTATACTGTAAACCAGTCTCGGCAGTTTGATGATTATAGTTAACCTTCACAGCATTGCTGTTGAAGTGGGAAAGGATCAATATCTCTGGGACTTGAAGCTAGTAGCATTTTTTTTTTTTTTTTTTTCCATTGCTGGTTATTTGCAGACATGATGAAACAGCAAAACCCCCAGCTATTTTACAGCAAGATATGATTTCACCTTGCTGTTAAATGTTAATTTTATTTTCATTTGCAAAAATAATTATCAATTTATCATAAATAAAGAGAAGAAAACAAATAAAGAGGTCATAGAAAACCCAGGGATGAAAAGAGAATTAATGAATTGGATCAAACTTAGATGTATTTTGCCCGTATAACAAGACATAACCCCTTGCTGAAGACCGTAATAGAAGGCAGAGTTAAAGGCAAACACGCAAGAGGAAGACAGCACTATAAGTGGGAAGATAACATTCTTCTTGATGTTCAAGAAAGAGTCTGTCAGAGTACACCATCCAGACAAGAGACAGAAGATATTGGGGACCCATTGCGGCTGACCTTCGTTCTGGAGGTGGCAGCTGATGATGACTTTAATTAGTATAATTTTTTTTAACCTCATCACAGTTGTTTATTTTGACAGACTTGTCATGGCCAAATATTTTTTTTTCCATTAAAAACAATGTTTTTTACACAATCAGGAAAGTATGCTCAAAGAGAAGTAAAGACTTTTAATTTTCTACAGTATCATCATCATGGTCTTTGTTAACCTTTAGCTCCCTCTGGAACATTAGGTTTTCAGCAAATTCATACCAAAACTTTCTATCCTGTGCCATCCATTCAAGGTCTTTCCATGTCGTCTTATCCCTTTAAAGTCTGTCTCCAATTCCTTTCGTCATGTGTGTTTAGGTCTCCCCATTTTTCTGTAACCATGGGTATTCTAGAATAAATGCTGTCTTGTAAGGCCGTTAACTGGTTCCCTCAATGTGTGCCGCATTCACCACCTTAGTCTTTTTGCACCTCTTGTTCCACTGGTATTTATCTGTTTCTTTCTGTCAGTTCTACATTGATGATCTGATCATACCACATCAAACCTTTTAAAACTACTAGTTTGTTAATTGAAGGGAAGTCACTCATCATTATTTGGATGAGGCTTTTATAACGTGGCTTCAAGCCACATGCTTGCAGCTGTGTGCCATTAGAGAGTTTCGGGTATATACATTCCTAAGCTGCATTGTCAGGGCCCAGTCTTCAGGATCAGGCTCAAAACAACTAAAAGATATGTTGAAACCAACCAACAAAACCAATATACCAGCCAACACACCAAATTTAACAAAAAAAAAACATTGAGAATGTTCTAGTTGAAGTCTGCTCACAAACTTTCAGTACTTAATTTTCAGCTTCTTGGCTAATACAGATTGTTGTGAACACTTCAGGACATACATAGGGGACCAGCTTTAATTTATGTGCATGCATTTAATTTATGTGCATGCATTTAATTTATGTGCATACATGTAGTTATGAATTCTTATTAAATATCTGTAGTTAGTCACAGAAGTTCATATTTTTTCATATTTCCAGTTTGATCACCATTTTTTTTAAGGACATTTGATTTAATGGAGTTATGACTTATTTATGTTTCACCTACTTCCTTGGTTTATAATGAGTCAAATAATGTTTACATTTTGTTTTTAATTTGTGGAGACTATATCGCCTTTTCTTTTTAATAATATTTTTATGTTTTACACCAAAAGGTGAACGTATCTTGCTCAGCTAAAAAAAATCATCAGTAATCACACAATATGTAATTTAGATATTAATGCCCTGAGATGTAGTTTCTTCTTCACTTACTCCATATTTAACATTAGGAACATGAGACCTGAGTTGGAATTTATCTTCTTCACTTACTCCATATTTAACAGTGGGAACATGAGGTGGAATTTATCTTCTTCACTTACTCCATATTTAACATTAGGAACATGAGACCTCAGGTGGAATTTATCTTCTTCACTTACTCCATATTTAACATTAGGAACATGAGACCTCAGGTGGAATTTATCTTCTTCACTTACTCCATATTTAACATTGGGAACATGAGGCCTATGGTGGAATTTATCAATCCACTGTGCCAAGTCCATGTGAACTATCTCTCACACTGAGAATAACTTCAGTATTAAAAATCAAAGCATTAAAAAGTTAAGATATCTTTCAGTTCTCTGAAGATCAATGCCAGCAAAACTGCCTAAATGGTTATCATCTTAGCAACAAACTAGCAAGGACTAAACTTAAAATCACTCTTCAATTAATACCCTTTAGCTCCCCGAGGAGCATAGGCCTTCAACAAACACATGCCATATCCTCCTGTCCTGTGCCATCCGCTCATGTTCTTTCCATGTTTTCCTCATCATTTTCACCTCTGTATCCAGCTCTCTTCTCCATGTGTTTTTTGATCTACCTCTGCCTCTCTTTCCCTGTGGATTCCAGAACAAGGACTGCCTTGTAATGCTATCAACAGGTTTCCTCAATGTGTGTCCTTTCCATCGCCAGCGTCTTCTTCTTAGCTCTTGATCCACTGGCTGGTTCTTGTCATCAATTCCACATTTGTGACTTACCATTTCAGTCCTTCTATTCTACGCAAGTACCCATTTATAAAAGTCTAGCTTTTTAGTTGTTGTTTTTGTTGCTCTCCATGTCTCAGAGTCATACAATAGGACTGACTTGACATTTGAGTTGAAGATTCTTATTTTTGTGTTGGACTTGATTTATCTTGACCTCCATATGTTTCCCAATGCAATGAAAGCATGATATCATTGTCTGTCCCTCCAACGTTGTCTATATCACTACCAAAATATGTGTACAATTCTACATCCTTTAGTGGTGTTTCTTCAAGTTCAATCTTGTTATCATTTCATGCATTTATTCTCATAATCTTTGTCTTTTCCCTGTGTATTTTCGGCCCACATGTTGTGACGTCTCATCGAGAATTTTCATTTTCTCTTGCATCTGATTATGGTTATAGAACAGAAGAGCCAAGTCATCTGAAAAATCCAGATCATCAAGCTGTTTAGTCAGATTCCACTGGATTCCATTTCTGTTGTATGATGTCGATGTTTTCATAACCCAATCTATTGCTAGTAAGAAAAGAAATGGAGACAAGAGGCATCCCTGTCTCACTCCCGTTCTTATCCTAAACGGTTGTGTAAGTTGTCTTTCATGAAGAACTCTGCATGTCATGTCTTCATAGGTCTTCCTTATTAAGTTAATGATCTTCATGGGAACTTCATAATGCCTCATCAGTTTCCAAAGTGAAAATCACTCTTGATGGTGCTGAAATCAGTTGTGAAGAAAATCCAATATAACTTCTTAATGCAGCAGCATCCTAGAGCTCTTGTAACCATGTTAATAATAATAGAATACAAAACCAGGCCCTCTACTTCATCTGTGGGGGTATGAGGTCAACACCAACAGCAGCCTGTGAGATTGACACAAATATAGAGCCACTAGATATAAGAAGAGAAGAACCAACCATTGAAGCAGTGGAAAGATACAGACGTTTCCTCTAAACCACCCAAACAGAGAACTGATAGACAAATGGACACACACACACACACAAATACTGAAACAAAAATGTCCAATACTCATAGTGGAAGAATTAAATACATGACACCATTTACCAGAAGATGGAGGAATTAAGAAAAGTATTTACAGTCCACCAAACACAGTCCTTATACTGCCGCAGATAAAAACCAAACTCATTGACCATTCAGTAAACAAGTCAGCAGACCCTAACACCCTTAAGCTCTGTGCATTGGAAACCATTTCTCCTATTCTAAAGACTGGATCCTTGTGTACACAGATGGGTCAGCTTTTAAGGCCATCATCAATACAGAATATGGCTGACTCATAATATTCCCAGACATGACATCAAGCCAGCTGTCTGCACCTTGTGGATCATACTGCTCAAATTATGATGCTGGGATTCAGGCCAAGTTGGTTTCCTTATTATTCATCATCACAAAATACAAAAACAACACAGCACATCCAAAAAACCTGGTCCTCTTCTCTGATTCGCTATCTGCCCTGGAAAACTGGATCCCGACAGCTGGAAAAAAAAAACAATTCATACACTTAAAGAAATCGATGTAATTGCCTCCTATGGCACCAATACAACTCCACAGTGGATGTCATATAGGCATCCGAGGCAATGAAAGTGCTGACAAACTGGCAAAAAAAGGAGCAAGCATACCACAACTGAACACTCCCACTAACTTAAGAACCATCAAATACATCATACACAACTGCAAACATCAGTGGATGAACCACTGGGCAACTGGCACAACTCCAAGAGCACTATATGCAGAAATGTCTCGGCCAAACCCCAGAGATAGCATCAAGTTAAGCCGCAGAGACTAGAGTACAACTTTCAGGTAGAGATCAAGACATGTACCCCTCAACAAGCATTTGCACTGAGTGACCTCAGACCATGCCCTATACTGCAACCATTGTAACAGACAGAAGGAAGAAACAGTAGAACACCTCCTCCTGGAATGCCTGGTGCTAATAGATCTGCGGAAGCAGTTGCTACTACCAAACCCCTCCATTACCAGCACCCTGTATATAATGCAATTGAAAAAGACGTACGTTTCACTACCTGGCACAAGGAAAATAGAGTGAAAACTCGTAACCTAGGGGATTGGAAGAGTCAAAGTCAGGTCTCAGTTCTCTGAATTACACAGCAGATCGGTCACTTAATGTTATATACTCTTTATTCTTTAGGTATGTATATTATTATTGTTCTCATAGTAATATCTATATTGAATCTAGTGTCAACTATAACCTTATGTGTTGTTATTTTAGCAAAAAAAATATGCATTGTTGGCAAACAAGATATCAGCCTGCATATAGTGGCCAAATATGTCTTTGTTATTCCTTAAAATATTAATGCTGTCATCAAAAACAAAATGCCACCTGGTAGAGGTAAGTATCATGTCAGTATTATAACATGTCCTACTAACTATTGAAAGACGGTTAATTTGCTCCCAGCAATGTTTTAGCAGATAGTAAGATGTTTACATTTCTAAAGCACTATTATGTGATCTATTTATTGTATCCAAATGGATGTTTTGCTATCCCGGTATGTTGCGTTACCTTGTGTGTTCTATCAGGTAGTATCCTCCACTATCTGATTGTTGACTCTTCAGTCTTATATCTCAACATCAGCTGTAATTCAGAAGACTGTTCATCACGTTGTTATCTAATTAGGTTACAAAGTCATAACCATTTAATGTATAAGTGTTGTCTTTTGAGCTGCTGGATGTTGCTTCATTATTTATACAAAGCAGTGGCATAATTAAGGCTTCCATGTTAATTGCTGTGCCAGAGGGACCGCATTAAGCAGAGCTCCCAAGGAGAAACAAACAACACTTTCAAGTTATGTATAGAAAAACAAACAGGCATGTTGTGTTAGCAAGCATTTTCATAGTTAGACAATATTTTCCAAGTGAGGGCGTATTCAGTACTAAAAGTGATTAGGTAAAGGTCCATAGCAGATACTGCCATAGGAGAGTTTAGTGTTAGAGACTGCGCTATACAGGTCTGTATTCTTTTATCCAAAATCGTTGGGGACGAGTGTGTTTCGGAAACCGGATTTTTTTAGGTTTCCAGTTGCCGCCCAAATTACATTAGAAAAGTAGCCCCAAAATAACCTGAAGTCTGTACTAATCTAGCTTTAAGATTGTTCAGATAAGAGAATATGGGTCTGTACTAATCTAGCTTTAAGATTGTTCAGATAAGAGGATATAGGTCTGTACTAATCTAGCTTTAAGATTGTTCAGATAAGAGGATATAGGTCTGTACTAATCTAGCTTTAAGATTGTTCAGATAAGAGGATATAGGTCTGTACTAATCTAGCTTTAAGATTGTTCAGATAAGAGGATATAGGCCTGTATTAGGTCTAGCTTTAAGGAGTGGAGTGACCAGTTTCCATCCACGCAGCCTTTGCTTTCCCTAAATCCAGGATCGGTTACCCCTTTACTGCAAGTTAGACTGAAGCATGAACTACCAGGTTTCGGGGCATTCTAACCACTCTGCCACTGAGCCATTTGGTTTTTTTTTTCATGATACAAATCTTTCTGGATCTCTGTTATAAGAACTAGACATAACATCAACTAATAATTACTGTATGTAGAACTCTAGCTGGTTATTTACACCATCTCATAGTTAATATTTGATGATCTTCCAATTACTTTACCAATCAGGAAACAGTCTGCTGTAATAAAGAAATCTTCATTGTTTTTGTTCTTTTTGCATCCAGCATTATACCAATTTTTCTTTCATTTTTATTTTTTCCTGAATGTATTGTATACTTTTTTAGAAGTTAATTAGCATTCCTGCTTCAAGTTACCTCCCATTTACTTCTGACACCACATTATGTTAAAATTTGTCATATTTTTACATTTGCTGAGTGTTATCTATGTTTCTGTGATGAAGGTTTGTGCATTATTAAATTTTGCTTAATGTTGCTCGATGATGATTGGATATCAGCAGTGCCATGCTACGTTCCGTGCTAAATGAAATAATCCCATGTTTTTATTTTAAGACCTGACTCTTAAGATGTTGCAGTGATGATCTCCTCATTCCTTCCTTTATCTTGTAAGTAGTTTATTTCTTCTGCATTAGTTTGTAAGTAGTTTTATTTCATCTCCATTAGTATGTAACCGGTTTATTCCACTAGCATTTTACTAGTTATACCTACAAAACAGACGTGTTTCTCCTGGGCCTTGAACCCAGGACCTTCCTCATGTTAGGGGATGTGATAACTACTACAAAAAGTAGGGTACAGGAAGATTAAGCACATCTGTCTCACCAACAGTCTATGATTAAGCTTCACAGAAATTTTGCAGAATTTTTTTAAACAGAGAAATGTGTCAACTTGTCTTGATGTGAATGCTGCAGGTTACTTTGAAATATTTACATTTTTAATGTGTGCTGTGTGTATTTATTTTTTAAATCTATTCTCCTTTTTTTTCCTTCATTATTTTATATTTGTTCTGTTGGAAAAACCAGTAACAATGCAGTAGGAATTAATAGTATGTGACACGAATTGGAATTTCTGGGGACATGCATTTGGAGCAATACTGATGTTGGGTGAAGTGTTAGGACAGGAATCTCTTAAGAGATTATTTGGGAGGCATTCTGGCAAGTCAGTAACTTGTAAGCAACAAATAACTTGGAGAAAAACTAATAAAACCATTAATTTTTCCTTAAAAAAATATTGGACTGAGATTTTTATTCTTTATGAAACTTCATATTGTGCTATCAGCTGGCGTGTCAAAAATAATCTGAAACAGATTGAACAAGCATTAATAACTAGTTTTAAAAACCAGTTTAGACATGTCAGTGTGGTGCTGAACATTAGCTCTCTTAGTCCTAGACAGTTTAGTATATGTGTTTATCACCAAATTACTGCATGAGGTAGCATAAAGGAAATATTGTATCATAGAAAGTCACATGAGACAGCCCTAGTGGTAAAATAAGTAAAACACAGTTTTTGGGAATTTTACTTCTCAGGCATGAAATTTTGAATTGTGTGACATTTTTACCAAATTAATATTTTCAGTGATTTGACTATGGCAGAGTTCTTTGAAAGCTCTTTCTTTTGATACGTGTATGTCAGAATGGATACATGTTACCAGGCAGATGTGCCGCATCATTTAAGCTAATTGTAACACAGAATTGTTGTAGTATTTTACTCTACCATTTCAGAATTAAATTTTTACGTAAATGATTTTATAGTTTTGGAGATTTGCTGGGTTTTCTGATACACACAATGTGAGAATAATAATGTATGTTATATGTTATGGTAAAAATATTCAAAATATCGTAGTAAATAAATCTCCTATGTAAGAATGGGTTTTCATTTCTGTTAAAATGTTACTTATATACTTTCACATAATTATAAGTTTAGCCCCAGCAAAAATATCTTTTGTTTTATAATTTGAGAGACTACTTTTGTATATTTACATTTCATTTGCCCTTTGCTCAGATTCTACAACCATTCAGAAATGATTTAAAGCACTTTATCATCAGTCATTATCACATTTGAGAACACAAAAGACAGAAACTAAAAAGCAGAATATACAAGGATCATATGCTTATAAACACATAAGAATATCAGGTAGAGACAAAAATATATGTGGTGTTTACAGAAGTACAACAAAATGAAGTATGATCACTACAAGGTAACTTTGAAACGAAAATTGATCTCGGGGTGATTTACTTATCACAAAAACTCATGAGTCACAGGCAGAAACAAAAAGTCAGAAGACATAAGAATCGCAGACAGGGACCCCAAAAAAAAAAAAAACCATCAGAACACATGAGAATCGAAGACAAAAACCAAATTAAGAAAAAAATTCAGTCACTTAATGATCACAGGTTTTGAAAAGAAATTAGTCTTTTAACAGATGTTATGTTAGGGAAGTGAAATATTAACAAAGAAAAACATAAATTTAGAAACTCAGAATACTTTATTTTTAAAAAAAAAACCAGAGGCTGTCCTGTCTCCTAGAAATGTATTCTTTGAAGCATAAACATTTTTATTTACTTTATGTATGTAAGAATATATGTATGTTTATACTGAAAAGCATTACTTATTTCATGTGAAAGCCCCTCCACCCAATCTTACACTGGCACTAGTTTTATCATCTAATCAAAATTGTTACTTAATTGTGATGAAAACCAGTATTATTTTGTGTTATAGCTTAGTTGCATTCTCCCCCCACCCACCCCCACCACCACACCTTTGACCACACAACTTACCATATGATAAAAACAATTACATTGATGTTGCACTTTTTGTGTAATGCACCGTTTCGTACAAACTAATGATGTGTTTTTTTTAAGCTGTTATAAATGCCTAATATATTTCACAAGTTAGCTGTTTTACAAAATTTAATGTTAATGAAACCGTTGATTGTGTGTGTTTATTCATAATAATAATAATAGCTCCTTCAGTCATAACTGACTATGGGAATGCACCCCTGAGGTGACAGGCCTCAGCTGCTTTTTTCGTGGTGTACCATTTGACGTTTTCTCCCATCTTCTGCTTGCCGTGAGAGGTTCTTTTCACCCAGTCTGAGGTTGCCCCGTAGATAGTATCACCACTTGGTGAGATCTGCAGCTTCATCTTCCCAGGTTGCTGGATTTATGTCCAGTGCCCTCGTGTCTCTCTTGCACACATCTTTGAACCTCAGCTGCGGTCGCGTAACTGTTCTTTTGCTATCTGCCAGTTGTCCGTAGAAGATATCCTTCGGGATGCTACCATCTTCCATGCGGCGGACATGGCCAAGCCAGCGTAGTCTGCGCTGTTTAAGCAGTGTATACATGCTGTGGAGGCCAGCACATGACAACACCTCAACATTTGTCACTTTGTCCTTCCACAAAATACCAAGGATGTGGTGTAGTCACCGTAGATAGAAGGTATTGTGTGTTCTTTCCGTGCCATTTTCAAGCAAACTTTTATGATGTGTGATTTTCTTCAGTATTATCTGAAGTCCATAACTTTTGTCATAGTTTTCTTTCTAAATTTTAAATATGGGAATAAATTGTCAATAATATGAAGTAATATGTTACTTTCTTTGTTGAAATGTTCTGGTTTGTTTTTGTTTATTTTATTTTACCTGTAGTTTTCATTTAACTTATGTATACAATTTCAGTGTTATAACTTTATAAACTTATCACCGGGCTTCAATAATAAATGTAAGCACTTACGGGAAGTGTGTTGGTGTTATTATTTAGTTCATAGATGTGATGTGTATAGCCGTGGGTGTTAATCACAGGCTTAATAGAAATGTTTTGGTGTTCATAGATGTGATGTGCATAGCTGTGCTAGTAAATCACACAGTGGTATAGAACAGGGGAGTGGTATAGAACAGGGGAGGGGAGTGGAGCATGGAGCATCAGGTTTTGGCCCAAAGCTGGAGCACAGAAAATTTTTACTGCTCCAGGTTCTTTTTTTTTTATTATCAAACTGAAATGAATAATATTGTACTAAATGTATAGAAATGATTATAAAATATTTAATGTTGTCTTTTAATCAAAACCTGAACTAATTTTTTCCCATTCATTTTCAGAGTGGGAAAAAAACAACATGCTTTTAAATTTAAAAACAAAATTGTACATCTGTATAATGACAGATCAGCTTGGTCTTTACTCAAAATAACAACACCTTTGTATTATGTAAATGTTGGCATGGAATTAATTTGACATGTTATTTTGTTAAATAATGTCAGATTTATTTGACAACAAATCAGTTCCTTTCCATTAAGCTTCATCATCATCATCAATTTATTTTGCTGTCCTTACAGAGCATGCAGCCCCCACTGTACCTGGTATCCTGGCAGAAAGCTTGCATCAAGCATTCACATGCTCTTGCAATGGTGATTTTTGTGGCAATTTCTTCCCAATGATAAGGTTGCCAACCTCATGCACAACCTCATATTAGTCCCTTGGTACGACATGCGTGAGAGTGCTAGTCCTTTATTTTTTTCTTTATCTCTTCGGAGACTCCTCTAGAACAACACGAGGCAATTTTCAAGTCTACATATGTTTTTTTTATTTTTTAAAGTACTTATCAGTCTTAAGGGTATGTCTAAAGTGGTAATACTAGTACACACACGCTGGTACATTATGAATAATATAAAAATGTAATGCTCTTTTTGCTTATTACTTTTGGAAGGCCATGACAAAATACACAGCAAAACAAAAAAACATGTGATGATGGTAAAAGAACAAGACTGGGATTTTCTAAGTGCTAAAAATGGTGTACTAAATAACGCATAGCTATTTTTATTCCAGACGGTTTTAATTAACTAACAAATACGCTAGGTGATTGATAATTGGCGGAATACAATTTACTTCTATCCATTATGTGTAATTTTATAAATGACTAGTGTTTATATCACGTGTTAAAAGCGATAAGATGAGCTAGACACTTATGGTTTCTAATCTAATTTAATAACGGAATGGATAAGAGATCTTACCTTTGTGCGTGTTAGGATAGGATATTGATATTATGGTTAAATGTTTTGTATTTCTTCCTAAATCTAGGCTTGTGGCCACAGAATGACAGTGAAAGAACAGAAAGAGAGAAACATATTTTCCCTTGTTACCATCAGTATACTAATCTTTTTTTTTATTTCCTCACTAACCTGATTATTTACGGGATAGCTTAACTAGGAACTTGTTCTTTTCCTTTACTGACTATTCCATACCCTTATTGTTAACCTTTGACCTTTTGGGGTTATTAACTTCTGTTTGGATCCTTTCTCTACAAGAGAGGTGGGCAATATTGGGTTATTTTCATTTGTCTTAAACCATGCTTTTATTGATATGTATATGCTTGATGTTGTGAAGATTTTTAATTGATAATAAAACTTAATTTAGTGTGTTGGTCGAACCCCTACCCATATATATATTATCCATAGTTTTTCACGTCTGTGTGTATTCGTCACGTAATCGTGTATGTATGTATGTGAGATGTAACTTATATTTGTTATATAAGGAGCAAAAGTTCGTCTGATTACAATATAGTCGTATAGATAGGTTGGAGTAGAGAAACTACTCACTCCAGAGACTGATCTTTCTCTTACACTATCACCCCCTCGTGAAAAAATTTATTTTCTTACACCTTTATTCTCACACATTTTCCACTATCACCTCTGCTCAGACCGGACCATAAATATCTACAAACCTATCTTATAAAATTTACGACAATTGTATAGTTCCCGGGGGGGGGGGGGGGGGGGGGGGGTCTCTGGTGAAGCAAAGAAAGAACAGGAGCAATACTTCTTCAGGCATGTCGTAAGAGATGACTAATATGAGGCTGAATTCAGTTGTTAATGTTTCTGTGACCATCTTTGCTTCCATGCACTGTACCATCCTTTCTTTCTTCTCATCAGCTTATTATGTTTTGTTTATGCCTGCACCTATCGGTGTTATCTTCTCCTCGAGTTGACAAACTTCGTCACTCCCCACGTTTTGACCTGACCTGGATATGGACATAGATAGGACTTTATTAGGGGGGTGGGGGTTAATACAAACAAATTTGTAATGCACTATTTTGGTCCCGGTGCAGTATAATTCCCCCCCATCCGTATCAACGGCCTTGCCTGACCACATGACATGTTATCCTTTGATTGTGATCAGTACTCGAGTAGCCAGATGGAACAATAAAGATTAGGTCAAAATTTGGTTGATGTTGGTCTCCAGACTTATTGTGTAAGTGTTGGGTGTTCATTCTAATGGTAAAGAACTTCATTACGCGAATGGTTGCAAAGGAACAAAAATGTCAGAAAATGTTCTTCAAAACGAACTCCAACAAGTAGTGTTTAACTGGTCACTTACTGGCAGCACACAAGTCTGTGATGACTGTACATATATTTTATTTAACGTGACACATACGGAGTGGAACAAGACGATCATAGTTACAGGTGCAAAAGGGTCATACGTCAAAAAAATGTTGATAATTACTTTTCAAGTTCATGAAGATTCTCTAACAATTAAGTCCTCTTATTCAAGTGACTAAGGGTCACTTCCTCTACCATATCATATGTATTGCAGTCAAGTCCGTTGACCTTCTTTCAAGGACGTATCTTATGGCCAACGGATTCATTCTCAAGGAGCAATACTTCTTATCATACTTGTAACAATTCCAGACTTTTTCCATACGATACTTAGGTAGCATATATATATAAAATCCAAACAAAGTCATCCACGACAATACGACCAGGTTAGAGTTCTGTGTTGACTAACCTCTCTATATCCATGCCACGACTTTGGCATTGACGAAAATACGGCATATAAAAACATGTGAAGCATACAAATCAATTAACTTCGTTTACTCGTAGGTATCCTCCCTCTACGGTAATTCAAAAGGGCTAACGACTCCGTCTGTCCATTCTAGGAATGACATACTACGATGAATTCCCGCTAGACCAAAACTAGGAGCGGCCTGATACTTTAATTTAACTCAATAAACATTCGATGTGACATGGGGCGACACTTACTTGATACTTCCACTATTGGCTTCATCATGAATACCAGTAGATATCATTACAAAATAATGGCTTCTTCAAACTTGCCAGAAAAATCCAAGAAATATATATCGGACATAAACATGGTCCGAACTGCCCCGTTCAAAACATGACGTCAAAATTTCCTAACTAGGTTACCCGTGCGTCCAAAGCAACTCACACTGCATTGTGCACGTCAGTGCGTGAATCAGTCGAACGCACAAATAATATAACTATTTTAAGACTGGTGCGTACATTTGGCAGGACCGAAGACTACCCCCTTTAGGTAATAAATGTACGTAACAGCTCCCTTATTACCTCCCCTTAAAAAAAATTAATTCTATTAATTTTTTTGAACTTAGTACCCGAGAGAGGTGAGTCAAAACTACCACAAGATATATGAAATGCATAAAGTTATACCATATTAAGAAAAGAATATTAAACGAAATCAATATAACTAAATGATAGTATGCATTAAAGCACACATCCACACTCGACCTACTTTGGAACGATGTGGTAATATTCGAAGTAAAAACAAGTTGAAAATGAAAAATGAAAAAAAACCATAAAAAAAAGATGATAATAAAATTCAACTAAGTTTTCCAAAAAAAAATTTGAAACATATGATTTCAAAAATGAAAATGAACAGCAACACTGATGATGATCAATGACAAGAGAATCAATAAAACAGAAAAATTGAAAATACAATGTGCAAAAATGAAGCAATGCAAAATTAAACACTTTAAGAATCAACACCCTTAATGTTTTCTAACACTAGTACGGTTGACTAGTGATCTAACAGTGAGATATCATAACTAAGACCCGTGAATGCAGGTATTACGTGACAACTAAGAAAGTTAGTATGTGTGTGATCCATAATCAATTAAATAGATTAAATTGAATTATTCTAATTTATATATTTCTTAATTACTAACAAATAACCAGTTACTAATATATTCTAAGTAATTCCAATATCACTATCAATATGTCAATGTTCAGTTACAACTAGTTAGTAATCGACGAGACGATGTTCCATACACGATAAAATATATTCTCGAACACGATATGTAGTGTAATATGTTCCATAGGAATAACAAATGTATATTTGTCGCTCTTAACAATGTTTCCATACTAATAAAAAGTTACTGTAGTACCAATGTTCCTGTACTAATAAAATGTTACTCTAATACCACTGTTCCCGTTCTAATAAAACGTTACTATAGTATCAATGTTCCCGTACTAATAAAATGTTACTACACAAGAAGTAATGTTATAATCTATAAGTAAGTATATCCTGAAAGTTATACTTATACGAATACTTCAGTTATATAAACAGTCTTTATAGATGTACAATCAATGATAATGTACAAAGTTATTCATGTTATCGGTGAGGATGTTTCAACATCTGGAAGTGGTTTAGTTTTGACAAGTTCGCTTGGGCATCTCGACAAACAGTCTGCGAACACATTCTTCACTCCAGGAATAGCTCGTATTTCAAAATTGAATGGTTGAAGCGCTATAGCATAACGCGCTGACTTCGATGATTTAACGTTCTTCGTGTTCAGTGCGGTAAGAGCTTTTTGGTCAGATTCCACCACAAAGTGTGAGCCGAGGAGGTAACGTTCCAGTTTTGTGATTGCCCATACTAATGCGAGGAGCTCTTTATCCAGAACGGAGTATTTGAGTTCGCTCTCCGTAAGTTTTCTGGACACGTACATCACCGGAAATAAGGTGTCGTTATATTCCTGCATCAAAACTGCAGCAATAGCGTAAGAAGATGCATCACTGCGAAGAATGAAAGTGAGATTTTTGTTAGGCAACCTCAAAAAAGGTTCATTTGAAAAAAATCGTTTTATATAGTCTAACGCCGTTTGGTGATCCTGCGACCAATTTACTACATTAGATGTGCCTTTCTTTAGTAGAGACGAAAAAGGTGCAGTTATAGTAGACAAATGAGGGATGAATTTTGAATAGAACTGTATTAGTCCTAAAAGAGATCTAACTTGTTTTTTTGTCTTAGGTGCCGAGATGTTTAAAATTTTAGAGACGTTACTGTCTTCTGTATACATGAAACCATGACCTATGCGGTGACCCAGAAATGAGATGTCATGAAAACCGACAAAAGCCTTTGAAGGTTTCGCTGTTAAGTTATAATTCCGTAAGGTAGAAAGTAAAGCTTTTAATCCATGAATATGTTCATCCCAAGAGTCACTGAAAAGACAGATGTCATCTATATAAGTAATGACATCGGGACGATGAGACAATATGCGGCGCATCATGCGTACAAAGGTAGCTGGCGCATTCATTAATCCGAATGGCATAAAATTCCATTGAAAAAGACCCCGTGGCGTCGAGAAAGCGGTGAATGGCTTTGCTTTAGGAGTGAGTGGCACTTGCCAATAGCCCTTTGAAAGGTCAAATTTCGAAAAGAATGTGGCATGAGATAATTTCTCCAATAAGTCGTCTAAAAGAGGTAACGGTTCCGCATCGAATTTTGTAACTTCGTTTAATTTCCTGTAATCTACGCAAAGACGTATATTGTTGTCCTTCTTCCTAATGATTACCATAGAAGAAGAATATGGTGATGAAGATGGTTCAATTATATTTAATTGAAGCATCTCATCCAATTCCTTATCAACCTTATCACGAAAGTGTAAAGGGATAGGATATGGGCAAACTCGAATAGGCGTATCGTCAGTCAGAATAATGTCATGTTGGATGACTGACGTATGACCTGGGATGTCAGTGAGGACATCCTCATACGAGTGTAGAATATTAGAGACTTGCTGACGTTGATCAGCCGAAAGAGTAGATGAGATTGTAACATCATTCCATTTCTCAGTGGAATGGAGTGGTACAACTGGTATTGGTAGTTGTACATCATCGAAAGAAGATTCTTCTTCTTGGATGACTGACAAACTAGAATAGTGTTGAATAGGAGGTGTAGGATCGTCAGTTGCCTGGAACACTGACTGTAGATAATCAGGACGTGAGTAATACTCCTTCAACATGTTAATGTGGAAGGTTTTATGTTTACCATTAACATCAACGATGTAGTCGACATCGGATATTCTTGAGATGATCCTGAAAGGACCTCTCCAGGTAATTAAAAGACGATTGTTATGCGCAGGGAGTAATACAAAAGCTTCGTCACCAGGAATAAGCTGGCGAAGACGTCTATACTTGTTTGCAAATAGACGAGCTTTTTCTTTGGCTTGTTCGGATGATGCAGTAGCTAGTCTACAAGCATCTATGATTCTCTTTCTCAGAGAGATCACATACTCATAAGAGGATTGAGTTTCCTCTTCAATATTCTCGTCAACCAATAAGTCGTGGATTAACGACATCGGACCGCGTGGTTGCATGCCAAAAACTAGCTGGAATGGAGAAAACCCCGTGGCTTGATTTTGTACTTCGCGATACGCGAACAGAGCAGCGGGTATGACCCGATCCCAGTCTTGGGGATGGTCTTGGGTCATCTTACCCAACAACTGCTTGAGTGTCCTATTGAGACGCTCAATTAACCCATTTGACATCGGATGATAAATAGAACTAAGAGATCTGTCTATACCTAATGTCTTCATAACTTGAGACATGGATTCAGAAATGAACTGAACCCCATGATCCGACAAGATTTTCCGTGGAAAACCAATGCGTGAGAAGATTAACATCAATGCCTCTGCTACACTGGCAGATGAAGTGTTCTTGAGAGGGATGGCCTCAGGCCAACGAGTGCACATATCAATGCACGTAAGAATATGCGTATGCCCTCTAGCAGATGGAAGCATCGGACCAATAATGTCTATAGCCATTTTATCAAATGGTCTAATCGGGATGTCCGCAGCTTGAATAGGAGCCGCATGAAATGGACCCCGTACCTTAACTTCCTGACATATTAAACAGGACCGACAATAGAGAGTGATGTTCCTATGGACGCCTGGCCAGTAGAATGCCGAAAGCACTCTGGATTTGGTACGTGAAAAACCCATATGGCCCGCACATTGCGAGTCATGCGCATGTCGTAATATATGAGATCTCATAGAGGATGGGACTAAGATCTGATAACATAAGGATGAATCCTTTTCCTGTATTACTCTAACCAAAATCCCATTTTTAAGTATAAAGTCATGTCTAGATTTTGCAAGTTTGTTGCTGGTATTCTTTTTGTTCACATACTGAAAAAAAATTTTTTAATGAATCATCATTCTTTTGCAATGTTGCAAACAACTCCCGTGAAATAGGAGCATCATCATCACAAGTGGTATGAACTGTAGGTTCAATAGGTGTATCATGCGACATATTAGTAGCTTGCGCTCTAGTCACTACTGCATTTGCAGTTTGAATATGTCGCTCTTCCCATTCAGCTATTTGCTGTGGTGTACACTCTTTAATACCATGTATGCGACCAAGTATTACATCACAAATTTGATTCGGAAGGAGACATGCCTGGATCTTTCCTGAAAAAAAATGGTGTATTAAGGTCAATAATAGCAGTGGGAAATGTTTCAACGGTGCCACCAAAAGTCACACACTTGACAACCCTGCCCGTGGCACAACTTGGGTTGATCAGCGAAGTCCGGACGCCCACAGTACTACAACCTGAGTCAAATAGGAGAGAGCATGAAATGTTGTTGACAAATCCCTTGTTAAACTTAAGAGAGCCCTGTCCCTGGTGTACTGACGCAGCAGTGGCCGTACAGACTACAGGTAGACTAGGCAAGGTATGTCCGCAACGCAGCGTCGTGATCGCCTTAGGCTGGAAAAGAGTCGAGCATTCTGGACAGTCTTTCACCTGGGTACAATCAAGAGAACAAGACATAGCATTGTGAGTTTCAGCTACTTTACCCTGTTCAATGTTAGCCTGTGTATCACTTAAAGCGACATTAGAATGTCTACCCGTATTACTCGACGATCTATCTCTACGACGCGATCGATTTTGATTATTTGCATTAAAATTGCCATAATTGTCGTTTCTGCTTGAGTTAAAATTTGGATGAGTCCGATAATTTGTATAATTAAAGTTATGATGTTCTTTAAAATTTTTATTCCAAGAACCTTGTCTGTTTTGCGGACCCTGAGATCTTATCTCCAGTTTTGTTTATTATAATGTCCTTGATTATTTTTAAAATTATTGTTACCAAAATCTCGCGATCTGTGAGCTTGGTTCCAAGAAACATTAAATGGAGCAGATTGTTGAAATTGCTTCCCTTTGTAAAAGTTATCATTGTTAAAATTGTAATTATTTCCCTTATTGACATACCTGTCAGCACTAAAGGAACGATTTCGTGAAAAATTGTTTTGTTGTGCTGCAAAAGCAACAGGCAATTCATTCTTAATCTGTGCATTACTTAGATCCATGGTTGGGTGAGCAGTGCAGAAATTTTTTGCATGTTCTTCTAAGTCTTTCATAGATAAAGGTTTCCGTTCGTGTAAAAATGCGAGAAATGTAGGATTTACAGACGATAGTACCTTATCGCGCATGAGTAAATCGAAGAGACCTTCATACGACTTTTCAATTTTGGATAATTCGATCCATCTTTCTAGGGTTAGTCGTATTTGTGACAGAAAATCACTGAAATTTCTGCTTGATTGCGGTAGCAATGTACGAAATCTTAATCGGTATTCATTTTCTGTCATTTGAAGTTTCTTCAGAAGTGCGGCTCTAAGAGCATTATAATCATTCTTCTCATTAATACTGGTAGTATGATAAACTGCTAAAGCATCCCCAGTAAGTAACCTGGATAAATATGTGCAATACAGTGTTTTATCCACGTTATAAGACCTACAAGTGGCCTCAAATCTATCTAGGAAAAATATTACGTCATCCGACGGGGGATTAAATTTAGGTAATTTAAGGTGAATTTCCTTAAAATGATCATGTCTGGATGAAGTTTGGCTTTCAAAAGTTCTCTGAGAATTAGCTTCCTGAGTTAACCTAAGTCTCTCATATTCTGACTCTGCTAATTTTAGTTCATGCTGTCGTTTTTTATCATTCTCTTCCATCTCAAGCTGAAGTCGTTTTGTATTTTGTTCATCTATTAATCTTCTTTCTTCCATTTCATTTTGTTTATTTTCCGTTTCCTTTTGTTTATTTTCCATTTCCTTTTGTTTATTTTCCATCTCAATTTTAAGTCTTTCTTCAGCCTCCCTTTGCTTCTGTTCTGCCTCTCGCTGAAATCGTTTCTCTTCTAATTCAGCGGCTTGTTCAGCTATTAATCTTCTTTCTTCCATTTCCTTTTGTTTCTGTTCTGCCTCTCGCTGAAATCGTTTCTCATTCTCCTCCGCCTCAAATTTCAAATTTTGTAATCTTAAAGTTTCTAGCTTTCTCTGTTCGGCTTCTATTTCTTGAGCTTTCTTATATTCTGCAAGTGCAAATGCTTTTGCTTCATCAGGAGCCATCTGAAGAGCTTTTGCTTGCTTAATGAAATAATCTAGTGAATACATTATGCTTTATAAGTAGTCACAATACTCTTGATTTATAAAAATGATAATTAATCAATGTAAATTAATTAACCTTGTTACTTTGTCAAGTGTACGTCGTTCCTGTCCTAGAACGGTATCTTTTGTTATCATATAGTTATGAAATATATCAATAATCAATATAGTAATTTATGTAATGAAATGTCATGAAAGCAACAACGTGAAAGACAATAGAAACATTACCGACAAGACACGATAATCAAAGACGAGTGAACACAATCGTAGAAATCAACAAAAATAGAAATGTGTAACTAAAATAGAATATCGTAAAAATTTACGATGACAACTACGATCAGATATTCAACAGGACAATTGACAACACAGTGTAAAAAACATAGGTTTTGTAAAAAACTGAACGACAGGAAAGGTGAGACGGACGCATAATACAAACAAAATTCATCATAAAACTAAATACGAGTAAAAATAACTACCAAAAACAACAAGTAAACGTGACGAAACAGCTAAACAGATACTATCATAAGGAACAATTAGCGATCGGAACTTCGGCAAGGTTTCTAGCCTTGGACCGGAATTATCGCTCAATTGAAACTTACAAGTTGAGCCCTACAGAACGTCTGACGAAGAGCCCGAATTGGCTTCGAGATGGATCTCGTTCGTCAGATCAACCTCCCTACCTCCCACGACGAATGTACAACATATAACATGGAAAATGTAAAGATGGACATAACTAAAGAAGGCACAGCCAAAAGTAATAAAATGTACAACGAAAGCACGTTATACTCATCTCGCGTGTGCCGGGAAAAAACAATGTCCCTCGTCTCCGTGGATGTACGTCTGAGGATAAAATACTTCGCTCTGCGTATATAACAACAGCTCGCACGTAATAATGACGAATAGGTGATCCCAAGGCAGTCAGTCACTGTAAAACTTGACGTGGAGGTTGATTGATGACCTTGAGCATTTGGTAACCGTAAGTTGATTCTGATTCATCATCACACTAGGTTCCAAGTTTGAGATGTTGTCGCCTTGAAAGTTCAAATCTTCTTTTCAACCGATACTTGGATTGAGTGGGCTAACGACTCCGTCTGTCCATTCTAGGAATGACATACTACGATGAATTCCCGCTAGACCAAAACTAGGAGCGGCCTGATACTTTAATTTAACTCAATAAACATTCGATGTGACATGGGGCGACACTTACTTGATACTTCCACTATTGGCTTCATCATGAATACCAGTAGATATCATTACAAAATAATGGCTTCTTCAAACTTGCCAGAAAAATCCAAGAAATATATATCGGACATAAACATGGTCCGAACTGCCCTGTTCAAAACATGACGTCAGAATTTCCTAACTAGGTTACCCGTGCGTCCAAAGCAACTCACACTGCATTGTGCACGTCAGTGCGTGAATCAATCGAACGCACAAATAATATAACTATTTTAAGACTGGTGCGTACATTTGGCAGGACCGAAGACTACCCCCTTTAGGTAATAAATGTACGTAACAGTAAGACAGAAGGACTAGTGATAAATACTCAAGTAATATTCGTTACACAAGCCGACAAATAGCGACAAACACAAATTTGGGTCAGTGATTTGAGATAACGAATGTTTAATTCATGGACACGACTTGCAGAAAAATGCAACTTCCAATGCGATCTCGGGTTTATCAATCTTGTCACTAGACATCCCACGTAACGATTTCCGGCAGGCTTCTATTACAATCTTGAATATTGGGACACGAGGAAATTATATAATCACTTCCGACAAGATGTCTTGTAATAAACAAGATGGGAAATGAGGGCAATCATGGAAGAGATTATCAGATGTAATAATTAAGGGCAGATGCTTGAGGCTTTGGTAAATAAAACACTTAAAGGGCATTACCTTATGTGGTCATGTAGTAACTTTCAGAATGAGTGGTGGGGGTAACATTTACTAAACATTAAACGCCTTACTTGTGGTTGATTATCAGAATATTAAACTAAACTTAATTATGATTAGGTTTTCACCCAACAGAACCTCACAAGGTGACATTTGTGAGTGAGCAGAAAATTCACCTTTAAACCTAGCACATGCTAAGATTTCCCCACTGCATTTTTCTGTCTTAAGTCGTGTTTTTTTTTAATTAAATTCATTGTTTTCCCTTATATTATGAGTAGTCAGTGGTTTTTTCTTTCTTGTTTAAAAATTTAAATTTTTATCCTTAATTTTTTAAATAGTGTATTAGTTTTGGTTTATTAATTATTATTGGTATAATTTTCTTTTCTTAAATAGTATTACTATTTTTATTATTATAAACTATTGTTGTCACTGTTATTACGCATACGTGAAGAGGGCCTTTGGTATCATCAACCAGTGTACATGGGATGGGGTGTCACCTGGAAAGGAGGATTTCATGCACCTTGAATCCTGTGTATCGGAGTTGGAGACATCCAGATGCTGGGATTTAGAGGCACCTAGCATCCGATGTGTGACCAGGGAGACGGCTTGTTGTATGGAACTTGACCCTCGTGTCAGTCCTAGAGCCCCGCACGGTGCTTGCAATGTCAATCCTTTCGACACTAATTGTCTGTCATTCTCTTTAATCTTCCATATTTCTACCATTCCTGGTAATCTTATTTCCCTGCTTTATACTATCAATACTTCTGATCGTCACTGTGCCCTTTTTTCTCAATTTCTTTACCCATACATGGGATTCTTGAGTGAGGGCACAAGCCCTGTACTCTTTTATTTTCGTCTTTTACCCTGTTCTTGTTTTCTTCGCTTACTCTGTCTACCCATAGCTTTAGCCTTCTGGAGGAACCTGCTGTAGTGCAACGACATGGTATGCACGCTACTGGGCCTGCAGAGCTCTGAGACCAACCCCAATAATATCTTGAGGAGAGTTGTATGTCTATATTTATGTTTTTCTTTGTTTTGTATATATAACGCTTTAATATCGATTGGGCTTCTCCTGGGCATCTATACTAAGCACCCTATCCCCAATAATATCTATATTGTGATCTCTAAAGTATATATTCAATTCATGCCTCTGTTGATCATATTTTTACAGTGTATCGGGTAGTGATCAATATCATTTTCTTCTTGGCATTCCTATCCTTCTTTGCACCTCTCATCTCCAGCATATATACCCCAATCATGCCGTCCGCTGTACCTCTCACCTCCAGCACTTGTATTCTAATTATGTCTCCACTGTACCTCTCACTCCCAGCACATCTATTACAATCATTTTCTCCACCACACTTTTCACCTCCAGCACATATAATTCAATCATGTCCTCCATCATACCTCTCACACATATGCTTCCAATCTTTTTCTCCACTGTACCTCTAAGCTCCAACACATCTACTCCAATCATGCCCTCCACTATACCTCTCACCTCTAGCACATCTACTGCAGTCATTTCCTTCACTACAACTCCCACTGGCAACAACTTTGGTTCGTTTTCGTCTATGCACCTGGATAGAGCTTCAATGTTATTGGAGGTCTTTCTTAATAGTTTAAATTCTAATTGTTTCTATGGAGTTCTTTCTTGTAACTACAAGAAACGGAACAACAATAACAAAAACTCCACTCGAAAACGGAAACGGACCGACAAAAACTTAATTTAAGCTCAAAAGCACTATTTTAACATCATTCTGCCATCGAGACAAATCCATTGATATACAGATGCAAAATAAATGGATTCCTTATTGTGCGCTTTGAAGCCTGAAAACATGATACAAGCTTCGTAGCACCCCTTTAAGTTAAAATCTTCCCGCCATTGTGACGAATCTATTGATATAAGATAGGCTAGGTTTAAAATGACGATTCTAAGTTTCTATAGCGTACAAAAAGACAGACATTCAAATATATATATATATATATATATATATATATATATATATATATATATATATATATATATATATATATATATATATATATATATATATATATATATATATATATATATATGAAAATGATACATTTGTCGGCTCTCCTATAACACTTTCATCTGACTCGATGGGTTGAGAATGAATGCACAGAGACATCGGGGTTAATTCTGAGAAAGATGAAATGGTGGAGGGAAGCGAAGGTCACCTGATGATCACATCAGGAGACAGGAATCTTAAGGGAGATTCGATCTTCTATTTCTCTCAGATTTTGGTACTAGTTGCCAGAAGTCGACGCTAAACACCTATAACAGTTGGGTCTTGAGGACACGAGGCAACCTGAGCAGTTACCCTGACATTGCAAGGGACGTGCTGCAACCAAAACACACGACTCCTGAAGAGAAGAAACAGTCAAGAAAACCATCACCCAAAGACAACTCACTGCAGACATCTACAAAGCTTAGGCAGAACTTAAGGCTTCAGTAAAGGGGCTTCTTTTATAAAATCACCACCTTTTCAGTTATAACACCCAGAGATGACTAATTCTCTAAAAGACCAGAAACTAAATTATTTAACTGTTTACTGATTTGACCATTTTTATTCTTTACCCTTTTCAATAATATTTCTTGAATAAATCTCTTGTTTTATATGTAAATGACACGAGCGTCTTTTTTATAAAGACATACCACGCTCTGGGCTAGGGGTAAACAGAACAAACGGCAACTGTTGAATGGCCAAAGTCAAATATCAATTAAACAGCATAATCCCAGAACTTGTGTATCATTTTAAGACACGATCACTTTATTCAACATATTACACATCTCCTTTGTATTCAAAAGCATTCCTATCTTTACTCCATGTTTACATATATTTCCAATTCATGCTAATGTCAATTTCTATGTCCACACATCTTTCATAGCAGAATCCCGACTGCTTTCATAAATATTTATATTCCGTTTACATAGTATTTCATAACATTCTTCGAGACACTCTTTTGATCCTCTATTTTTTTTTCATGATCCATACACTGATTAACGTAAGTCCTTCAGGAGACAATCAAAGATCCAAAACACAGCCGCCCTGTTGACACTTGGTACACAATGCTCACGGTGCTATTGCAAACAAACACGCTCACGTCATTCTCACTACCGCGCATACAATTCAATCGCAATCATGTCTTTTTTGTGCAGCACATGGTCTACAAAGATATCGACCTATGTGGTGCGCAAAAAGACTCTCAACAGTTAAAAAAAATCATTGGTTCAGTTAATCACTTGGGAGTGAATTCAATGTCTGCTCCCGTATTACTTAAAAATATATATATATACAGAGCTAAACATACAATTTATAATAAGTAGTGGGCCAAGCACAGCAAGGGAGACAACCCGTGACAAGTTACAATCCCATCATGTAAGACAAATTGCCACAGAAACGACAACTGAACGAGCATGTAAATGTTTGGTGCCTGCTTCCTGCAAGTGGACCAGCAGCAGAGATTGCTCTATAAACAGCGAAAAGGAAAATGATGATATTGTGAAGGTTTCTATGTCCGTCTATTGCCAACACCTGCTCTACTTTATGGGTGAATAGTTTGCCTATAATCCCACACACACAAATAACAATTACCGATGTATGTTACGTCTGTCGGTCTCACTCAAAATAGTAACTCGCGCCAGAAAAAAAAGTGCGCAACGCACGGTGTGGGTGTTTATTAAGTCGCTGTGCAGTGAAATTTACGCCCGGGCGAGACTACGTCACCAGAAATGTGGTTTTCAATTGGGGCTTGTTGTGTAATGCTGCACACGGGATTGTGGAACACAGCATTGGAACACAGAATATCATGACGTAAATTTGCATCATTCGTGACGTAATTTCTAAAATATTTTTCAAATTCACTGCACAGCGACTTTATAAACACCCTGTATAAAACAAATATTTTGATTTTATTTTTTAATTCTTTCGCGAAATTAGTAGCGCTCGACAAAGAAAAAGTGTGTAAAAATTGGTGTGCATGAGCCCTCACCCGATGTACAAATCATGAAAACTTGAAAGTCTTTGTTAAAACCACTTATTATCAGGGAACATTCTTTGAAAACAATACACGCACTTTCACATGAAATGTTGTCACCAAAGAACTTTTAAATTGAATCTAAAGTAACACAATTCTCGCCGTGTGTACGTTGGTCACAGCTGAGGAATGCAACCGTGTTGAAAAATTGTATTGTTTCCATTATATATACTCTCCCGAAAACAGTTACAATCAACAAAGAAAAACGTTTAAATGACGGTCTTCATGAACAGTTTGATTACACTGTATAATGGAAAGAAACCAAAAACACTCTAAGAATGTACTTCTATCTGCTCATCCGGGAACGGAAACAGCACACTATTATTAAAAACCCGTCAAGTTTGACGGGTTATTGCTAGTTAGTCTAATATGTGTAGAAGGAATTTAAAAAGAAATAGTTGTTTGGCCTCGTTTTGGCGAGACGCGGCACGTTCAACCTAGGCATAAAGTACGCCAGTTACATTAGGGTGCATGTCCAAAAATTAAAGACCTTGTGGTCTGGTGAATGATTAATTAGATTTGTGGAAAGGAAAGCATTTAAAAAAAAAAAAAAGAAACTATCTTGGATCTAAAATAACATCACATGCAGATCTTCAGCTTCCGGTTCAGCATAGATCTTTAATAAATTCACATACAGTAACAAAGAACAGATGGGCTCTTAACCGGTGCGGGTAGTGCTGCCGAGCCGGGTGCAGTCTCGGAAAGGGAGGGGGGGGGGGGGGGGGGGGGGAAATGTATCGGAAAAAAAAACAACAACATAAAATAAAGTGTTAAATGAACAATTGAAACTGAATTGTTGTTTTAAGTACGAACAATTTGTACGTTTATATTTATTTCAGTTCTTAAAGATACGTTTTTCGATTACTTGATTTTGTGATCCTTAGTGGTTCTACAGATTGTGTAGTTTAGACTACTCGTGATCAGTAATATTAGGTTCGTCGTCGTTTCTAGTCTTTATAAACTAGACTGTCTACTTATCATCAACAGGACATCACTGCATATTAATACTGCATTCAGTTAACTCTCGATGGGTTTTGCTGATTTTATTGGTACTTCCCAATCTTTAACATAAGTACACTAATGAGTAGAAAAACGTAGACATCTGTATTCAAACTTCACAAGTAAATCTGTATCATTCAACCTACAGCATTCTCGTTGCTTACGTCACTGATCATAGGTAATTCTTGACTAATATGCTTCTACGTTGTAACTTGTTTCATTTACTCTGTGGTTTAGAACTCTGCTTCTTAAACTGTAATAAAACTCAATTCAATGTTCTTCAGTGATGCTTGAAATTATCGTAGCCGGTTTGTTCACGTACGTCCGGTCGACAATGGGGAATATTAACTGTTTTCAAGGCTGATACACTTCTAGAGTTTCGCTGGTTCTTAGCACTGACATTACTGCTGTACTTGAAAGTATATCTTTGCTACACGAGGCGTAAAAGTTTATAAATATTTCAACACGTGCCTTTAATGCATGTTGGACATTCTTGTCCACGAAATATCACAGTTAACTTCTACTGTTTGCAATAAATACTTGCGTCTGCTCTTTAATTCATATCTTGAATAGTAACAATGGAGTTGGGATGACATCTGTTTCCACAGATTCGCTCTTGCACGAAAATCGCAAGGCGATAACTCCGACGGTAGTGAGTTACATCGTCTTCCCTCGTTGACGATTCGAACAGAAAAGACCCTTGTACATTATGTTGCTGTGTCTTTTTTGTTTAGCTTCCCCACGTGAACAATAGCTCACCTTTGAGATCAAAACTTAACGAGCCTTCGAGAGGGTACACGTATCTCGAAGCGACTTCATTTCTCCATCAAAAGAAACCAAGTTTTGTCAAAACTATAGTGTTACTTCCCTTTATCTACTTCACAATATTTTACATATCCGCTTATCTAACAAATCGCATCTCTATTTCCCTATCTCATTATCTATGAACCAGTCACTTAACCGACCCCATTATCTCTCCCACCTACCATAAACATTTATCACTGGAGAAATGTTTTCCTCCAACTATCACAAAAATTATTACTTCCTATGACCAGTGTTACATCGACATTAGTTTTCTCAACACGCTTTCCACCGACTGTAATGACTTTACTTCGGTCTTCCAAAACTATGTTACATTATAATACATTATTATTACATTATATCTCTCGATTTTAATAAATATTAGAATAGTTATCATCTCAACCAAAATAATAACCTTTTTCACTTGCACCCATTCCGACATCCATACCTGCCTTTATGGCTTCAACTAATGCGTCCCTATACAATAATTTCACCAATAACTGCGACTCATACACTTTACGTTTTTAGTAGAATTCATTATTCCATGTCACCTCTAGTAGTGCGACTCATTTACGCTCAGTCAACTCAAATAACTATCACACTTTCATTGAATTACCCCAGAATATCACGGATACAGGTGTGGCTATGCTGTCTCGTTCACTAGAGGTACGGTAACACATAAAACTGTCTGCTTTCACGAAAGGAATCACTAAGACAGTCACTTCGAAAATGTCCAACGATTTAATATTATATTATAATATCGACAGCGGCCACCCCCGGACAACGGCTTTGACAGGCCGGCTAAACTAGGTGAGGGTAGCCGAATGGTTATAAACCTTCGGTGAGTTAGGGTCTGCCTACCCATGCATGCGAAGACTGGATTCGATAGACTGCGCGGAAGAAACCACCTGTTGGTTCAACGGGCATGACGGCGATTACTAGCAACGCGCTGTGGAGCGTAAGGAGCACGGCGAGGCACGTAGAAAGCCCTGGTCATCCACTGCACCTGACTTCATCTCCAGTCGTCTTGACTTGTCTTGCCACTGCATTGAGATGGACCCAGGCGAGAGAGTGAGGTCGACGAATTGCGCAACTCTTCCTCACTTTAATCCAAATCACCGCGCAAGTCACTCTTTCATCCATTCATCCATTCATCCATCCACTCACAACAAGTCCTGTGGCGATGGGCGAGCGGCGAAGCGGCAGGCGTGGGTACGCTGGCAGTCGTAGTCGCAGACCTACACACAGGCGGCTCAGGCCATATGGTCGTCTTCCACTGATCGGAGCAGCAGTGGGATTCGGCAGCCCCCTGAGTGTCTGAGCAGCCCTCTTTAGGAAAGCACTGCTCACCTCCATGGCATGAGGAAGGGGCTAGAAAAGGTGCCTTAAACATTGCCTGCTTCACCATTACCTAACCAGCTTACCGCGGTTGGTGGGTACCCTACTTCGGCGGTCGACATATAAGAAAAAGAAAGGACAGATTTTTCCCCCTCATTCTAGGCGCATGGAATGTGCGCACTTTACTTGACAAAGACTTTAACGCAAACAGACCTGAGAGACGAACTGCCCTGATTGGGAGAGAACTGGCCAGGTACAACATTGACATAGCAGCACTGAGTGAAACTCGACTTGCAGGCGAGGGCCAACTTTGCGAAAAGGGTGCAGGTTATACATTCTTTTGGAGCGGAAGAGGAACTGAAGAAAGACGAGAAGCAGGGGTTGGATTTGCAATCAAAACAGCAATTGTCAGCAAGTTAGCGGGGCCCCCAAAGGGAATAAATGACCGACTCATGACGGTCAAGATCCCTCTGTTCTATGGAAGAAAACATGCTACTATCATTAGCGCATATGCACCAACTATGACAAACCAGGATGATGTCAAGGATAAGTTTTACGAAGAACTACATGCAGTCATTGCATCAGTTCCTAAAGCAGATAAGCTCATCATTCTTGGTGACTTTAATGCAAGAGTAGGCTCAGATAACATCTCCTGGAATGGCACTATTGGTAGGTACGGCGTGGGTCGCTGTAACAGTAATGGACTTTGTCTCCTCCAGACTTGCGCAGAACATGACCTCCTTGTCACCAACACCATTTTTCGACTTCCTACCCGCAACAGGACCTCCTGGATGCACCCTCGCTCAAAGCATTGGCACCTAATTGACTATGTAATTGTTAGGAAGAAGGACAGGCAAGATGTCCGGGTGACCAAGTCCATGTGTGGTGCCGAATGCTGGACTGATCATCGCCTCATTGTATCTAAACTTAAAATTCGTATCCAACCAGCCAGGCGCCCTCAGGGGAAGAAAACTCAAAAGAGGCTGGATGTCACCAAACTAAAGAAGACAAAAATCAAACAGTCATTTACTGACACCTTAGAAGACCGTCTCAAATCTATCTCGCTAGAGGCCAAAGTGTGGAAACAAATTGGGCAGCCCTAAGTGAGCAGATCTACAACACTGCTACAGAGGTCCTGGATCCTTCCATCAAGAAACAAAATGACTGGTTTGATGAGAACTCAGATGATATAAAGCAGATGTTGGCTGAGAAACACCATCTCCATAAAGCATATTTAAATGATCCAAAATCTACATCCAAGAAAGACGCTTTCAACAACATGCGTAGAATCGTCCAACATAAACTACGCCAGATGCGGGATTCATGGCTGAGTAATAAAGCAGATGAGATCCAAGGCTTTGCTGACAGCCATGACTTGAAAAACTTTTACCTTGCACTCAAAGCGGTCTATGGTCCAACATCATCAGGATCATTTCCCCTCCTTAATGCAGATGGAAAAACACTAATTACAGACAAGGAAAAAATTCTCCAACGCTGGGCTGAACATTTTAATAATATCTTGAACCAGCCATCATCTATTAACGACGAAGCCATCATCCGCCTGCCCCAAATTCCTATAAATGAAGCATTAGATGATGTACCAACTCTGGAGGAAACTAAAAAAGCGATTCGTCAACTGTCTAGTGGAAAGGCCCCTGGCTCCGATTCAATTCCTGTTGAGGTTTATAAAGATGGCGGTGCAGTTCTGATAGAGAAACTTCATATGATCTTCCAGCAAATGTGGCAGAGTGAAACCATCCCACACGATCTCAAAGATGCCTCAATTATACATCTATATAAACGTAAAGGTAATCGCCAAGACTGCAACAATCATCGAGGCATCTCTCTTTTATCAATCGCTGGGAAGATATTCGCCAGAATCCTTTTGAATCGCCTTACGGCTCATCTTGACAAAGGTCTTTTACCTGAAAGTCAGTGTGGATTCCGGAAAGAACGTGGAACCACAGATATGGTGTTCGCTGCAAGACAGCTACAAGAAAAATGCCAAGAACAGCACTGTGACCTGTACACAGCTTTCATCGACTTGACAAAGGCGTTCGACACGGTCAGTAGAGAGGGTCTATGGAAGATCATGGCAAAATAGGCTGCCCAAAGAAATTTATCACAATAGTGCAGCAACTGCATGATGGAATGCAGGCTAGAGTTCAGGAAAACGGTGAGCTATCAGAGCCTTTCCCCGTCTCAAATGGAGTTAAACAAGGGTGCGTACTTGCACCGACTCTGTTCAGTATCATGTTTTCTGCTATGCTGACTGATGCTTTTAGAGACGGGGACACAGGAATCGACATTAGTTATCGTATTGATGGAAAATTGTTTAACCTTAGGAGGCTTCAAGCAAAAACCAAGGTCAAATCACACACCATCAGAGATCTTCTGTTTGCTGATGATTGTGCCCTCAATGCTGGCTCAGAGGCTGATCTGCAGCATAGTGTGGATAGATTCTCCGAAGCCTGCGCCAACTTTGGGCTTACCATCAACACGAAGAAAACAGAAATCATGTACCAACCAGCTCCTGGCACAGTTTATACTGAGCCAGTCATCAAGGTTAATGGTGAGAAACTGAATGTTGTGAACAGATTCACATACCTTGGTAGCACACTATCCCAGAACATTGTCATTGATGATGAGGTGAACACCAGGATCTCCAAAGCCAGCAGCACATTTGGCAGACTATACACCAACGTTTGGCATCGAAGTGGCATTAGTCTACAGACAAAGCTGAAGGTGTACAGAGCTGCGGTGCTTCCAGTGCTGCTATATGCATGTGAAACATGGACTGTATACAGGCGCCACGTAAAGAAGCTAAACCACTTCCATACAGTCTGTCTCAGGAAGATAATGAACATCAAATGGCAAGACAAGATCCCGGATACCGCCGTTCTTGACAGAGCTGGTATCCCTAGTATTGATACTATTCTGATGCAGTCACAAATTCGCTGGGCAGGTCATGTAGTCCGCATGCCAGACCATCGACTGCCAAAGATACTCTTTTATGGTGAGATGCAGAAGGGTAAACGCTCCCATGGTGGCCAAAAGAAGCGCTTCAAAGACACGTTAAAGACGTCATTGAAAACCTTTGACATAAACCCAGACACATGGGAAGCTGCTGCGCAAGACCGAACTGCTTGGCGCACATCTCTTCGTAAAGGTGCAGCAGCATGCAAATCATCCAGAAGAGCAGCAGCAGAACAGCGGAGACAAGCTAGAAAGGACCGTGAAATAAAACCTTCACATGAAGCAAACATTCCCTGCCCACACTGTCCAAGATCTTTCCAGGCCCGCATCGGGCTCTTCAGTCACCTTCGTACCCATAGACTAACCTAACATATTCTTAAATAATTGGATGAACAGAGTGGTCTTCATCACCCGTGATGGACGAACAACCATATTATAATATCAATGAATGTTCATCTGTGAATCTTTTTGGCATACACTAATCGTGGCATAACAGGGCTCAGACCCAAAATTTCAGGTTAATGTCTTTTAACTGCCAGTCCCCATGATAGCACGTTTCACTAGCTTTGCCCAACTTCAAATGTAATTATCTGATTAACCGTCTAACGTATTAATACCATTTTTTGCATACGATGTTATATTGGGTTAGACCCAACAAATATATACTTTATATCTGTGCATCTTGTCCAGTTCCCACAAACGGATGAAATCCTTTGATCTTTGTCGGCATACTAATTATTGTGTATCGAAAAAAGAAATTTTACCACTTCATTCACAGATTCTGTGAATTGAATAGGCATAGGCGTGTCTACTATCACAATAATGTGGCCATCACGTTTGCATATGAATACCTGTTGAAGATGATTTCTTAAATGATCTGCATGGGAGATACTCGTGACATTGTTTGTCATTGACATTTAATGCGCTACAGAACTGGACCTTCATTGATCTGATTATTTCAATAGGTATCACCACTTTGCGGTTCATAAATATCATAATGGAAAGTTTCTCCTCTACTGTGCTTGTAAATAACGGTAAGGTCATCTTTAAAGAAATTAAACTTCATCCGAATCATAATCAGATGTCTCTGAGAAATTGATAATCAATCTCGGCTGAATGAAGGACAAACCATCATTCGTCCAATATTCCTCTTCCTCTTGTAACACATGGTTCTCACATTTCTTCCAATAATCCCTGGCTATGTTCGAGATGGCGGCTTTTGTAAGTATTTCAACATCTTTTAATTTGAACGTCCTATTTTCTGTTGCTACCTGTTCCTTAATTTTAGCCCAGACTAATTCTATTGGGTTTAAGTGAGAATGGTAAGGAGGCAATCTTAAACATCTGTGACCATGTTCATGGATTGCCTTGTCTATGTGAAATATCTTTGTATGCTGTGTATTTTTTACAATCTCAAGTAATTCAGGCTTCAGGGACATTTCGTTGAATGGAATGTTGTTTTTGGTCAGCCAAATCTTTATTACATCTTTAGTACTTGATGAATTAGGAACTTTATCATCTGGTGTCACAACGTTGTGATATGAAGCATTGTCCATTATCAAACACGACGGTCTATCCAATGAAGGAAGTACATGATTCACAATCCAATCTTGAAATATCTTGCCATTCATCTCTGTATGATAATCCCTATTATCTGTGGATTTTGAAACAAATATGAGTTCAGTATTATTTAGAAGCCCATGATGGCTGCTTCCTGCATGTGCAATTATTAGGCGCTGTCCTTTGCTGCTTGGTACTAGTCTCTTAGTTGTTCCATCAGTTGATTGCCATTCTCGTTCATTACTGTGGTGCGCATTGATCCAAGTTTCATCTAAATACACAAAATCATAACAATCTCTTCTCATTTCTCTGACCTCGCGTAAATATTTGCTTCTCATTGCAACTATATGAGGCTTCTCACAAATAAGGTTTCTACCACCAACATATTTTCTAAAAGTGAATCCCAAACTCCTAATAGTCCTCCATAGCGTAGATTTGGAAATATCAATGTCATTATTCTTTCTTAACCAAATTTTCAATTTCCTTAAAGTCACTGCCTCATTATTGTGAAACATATTGCAAATTTCTCTGCGGATCAATTCTCTGTCAAAATTATCCACCACTCTTGGCCTAATTTTCGTGTGTAAAACACTGGAATTAAGACATTTCAGATGTCGCTATCCAGCGGTGCAATGATCGTTTGCTTATCCCCAAGGCGTGAATAGTCCTCTTTTGTGGGTTTGAAATAGAATGATATAGTTTTCCTCGAGTAGCTTCATTGCAGAAATACTTAAAAATCCTATTTATGATTTGCTGTAATGTCATAAAATGTACTCGCAGACTCATCTTTCCTTCTTAACCACACAATAATTTTTGTAGACACACCTCTGATTGACAATGTGTGCGTTGCACCGGATATAAACTGTTTTATGTTCAAGAAGTGCGATTTCACGCAATTTCACTCAAAAATCATGCCAAATACTTGATAAACCAAAAATGTGCAAATGAGGTCGTATGATTTACTGTAGACATTTCAATATGTGTGCGTGTGATGTGTGTTGGCAAGTAGGATTTTATATCATATCGCAAAGAGACGAAAATTGAAACCAATGGCCGCATTTTAATGAAAAATTTAATTCATAGGGTCTATACCATTTCAAATTCACACACAAAATTTCACTTATATGCGTTATATATTCGCTGAGATATCGCATTTTGAAGTTGGGCAAAGCTAGTGAAACGTGCTTATAATTATCTAGTTCGCCACCACTTACTACCTATCTTTTGAGGACGTCATTTATCATATTTCGTGTACAAAAGCTAGAAGAAAAATGTCGCAAACTGATTTCTTATGTTTTATCAGTGTTTATCATAGTACAATTTGCAAATTAAATTTCGCTTTCTGCCATTTACAAGAGTAGGCCTACTGTATTTTACTCATAGGAATTAAATACATTCAGTCACTTTGCTATAATAAATGTATTGAAACCGAAAAATTAAAGGCATATTTTAAAGCTCTGACGGAGCAACCCTTCCGCCCACTTCGCATGGATTTGTTATGCATCTTGGCGGCATTCTTGTCAAATTCAGTTGTTACACGCAAGGTTGCCACTCAAGTTCTAGAGATAAACCCAGATTTTCTTCTTAAAAAAAAACCCAGATTATTTTATGCCTCAAATACACGGGATAGACGATGCTTACACAATCTTTTAGTGCAACTTTAGCACACATAAGCTGTGTGCTACCAATTTTTATTTATTTCTTCATTTTTATTTTATTTTTTATTACAAAAAATTCACAATTATATTAAAATGATTTTATTAACCCCCCAATATATGAACTATTGAAAAGGAGATATTTTAACAGTAACATACTTACAGTAGTTACATTAACAAAATGTTCCTCAAATCAAATATAAAATGTTAGTTGTAAATTGTTACTGTTGAAAATTGTCACTTGTCAGCGACTCGGCATCCATGTCGACAGCTTCTCCTTCGTCAAGATCATATGCATGAATTGACAAAGTGGAATGTTGATTGTGGAGATTCAAAATCTTTGCATATCTCTGCCGACAACGTCCTTCACGTACATCTTCAACCACGCTTTTAGTTTTACTAGGATTAAACTTATGACAAACTCCCTCTTTGGCAACTGCTTGCTTGGCTAGTATTCGATTGGAAACTGTTTCACACAAAAGCTTGTTGGTTTTAACTAAGTTAACCTTCCAAAACACTCTTTCGAGGCATGCTGAGGAGTGAAGTAGTGCCATAAGCGTGCACATGAGGTCAGCCAAAACATCAAATTTCTTCTGTTTATTAGCATCTGTTACTTGTTGCAGTCCCAGCCAGAATGCGGGCGGATCCTTATTCACGAGATGTCCAAGATCTTTTCGGTACGATGCCAGATCTCGCCATTGATCAGACAGACGATCAAGGCTCTCTTCTGAAACAACTGTTGGGAACTGTGCTGCTAATGGAATGACAGAAGGTTTGTTGATCTCGAGAGCTTGCTTTGGATCCAACAGCTGATGTAAACGAGTCAAAAACAACGTCATTGACGCGGTTAAAAACAAGAATTAAATTGAAGTGGAATAAAAAAAATATATAGCACATAATTTTTTACATTTATTATAATATAAATATAATGTATAATGCTCAGTGCACAGAATATACATATATTGTAAATGCCAATTGTCAAATATACCCAGATTAATGCAGCTTTTGGAGGAAAAAAAAATACCCAGATACCCAGACGGAAGCCAAAAAAAAACCAGATCTAGTAAAAAATACCCAGCTGTAGCAACACTGGTGATTAGATCCATACCTCAGTTCCTGAAGATTTGAGATTAACCCTTTCCTTTGTTTTTAACGTCAACTTTCTGTTTAAAGGTTGAAGGTCATGAAGATAGTTCGTAATGTATTACATTCTTTCGACACTAACTCGGCTAAAATCGCTATATATATATATACATATTATTTTGTTATGGCTGTATTTAAAACTAATTATAAATATTTTGACAACGTCTAACAAACAGTGTTTTAATGTTCTCGAAGATAATAAGAACTCGCCAAACCGGAAAGTACATTATAGCGCCATTACGAGGAAGTCTTAATCACAACCATTTGTCTGTGAGAACAAGGCGCATTCTAATACTTTTAATCTTGGTAGCCTACTTGTAATGTTGCTTATTCGTATTTCTCATGCATATATGTTTGCATCATGTATATATATATATTTTGATTCAGTGCAAAGTAAATAGCTTGTAAGAAGAAGGTATGAAACAATAATGCCGTTAAATAATGCAGAATCAACATTTGCATCTACAATTGACCCACACACACACACTCTCCCCTCATTTATTGGTGACTAAACAAACAAAACCAAGGAAAAAAAAACTTTTGAATGCATCAATTCAAGAGGAAGGTTTGTTTGTGAATTCTTTTCAAAGCACGGTTTAATCTCCGTATACATTTGCCAGTATTCATATAAAGCGAAAATGTTCCTACTAGCCTACTGCATATTTGCAGCGTGTGTAATCAGCTCCCATATTTAGGCTAGGCCTATATTAAATTACGTAACAGCGTACTTATTATGTTTAAGCAGCATGTAAAGTAATAGTTTGCAATGGTAGGAATGAAGAACGATGGGCCGGCTGTTCTTTAAAAAAGTAGTTAGGAATCCTAACCCCAACGACATGGAAAACTTATTTTGATGGCATTGAAGAACATGTCCCACTGTTATTCATTTTGATCATCTATGCATACCAATAAACACAATAGGCCTACAAAAGTTATGTCTTCAGTCTTCGCCATTTAAAAAAAAAAGAAGAGAAAAGCAACTTTGGTAAACACATGCATCAAGGCTTATTATGTCAGTCTCATTTAAAGTGCTCATAATGGTTTTTACACATATCTTGGCAGCAATATATACAAAGTTTACATTTTGTAGGGGCTCATACATGCCACACCCTGGAGATGAAACCCTGTATAAACATCCAGAAACCTGTACAAACATCCAAAAAACCTGCAGCCTACAAAAAAATATTGAAAGAAAGAACCATACAAAGGAGAAAGATCCATACATCGACCAAGTTCTTTGAGAAATCACAAGAGCATTTTTTCACACAAGCAAAATGTTTAGGTCGCGAGTTTCCTACAAAGTCAAATTTTAACAAAAGTATGCTGTGTCTAAATCAAGCCCGTAGTCAGTACCCACATCTGATCAAATACAAGTCACCTCTCAGCTCCCAAAGCAAAGATTCCTCGGCCTGAAAGTCATGACTTAAATCAAAAATCAAAATGCCGATCGATTCAGAAAACAATTTCAGAAAATAGAAGCTTCTCGTGTACCAGAAATACTCAGGTTTTGCTAAACAATGTTCCCACTGTCAATTTTGGACAGTAACCTTTGCGCACTGTAATTTTTGGGCGAATCAAATTGTAAAGGGTTAATAATTAAACGAAAACCAGTACGGAAATTATGTATGGTCATACAGATTTGAAAACGAGAAAAATCTGTACAGATTACACGTAACCCATACTACTTGGCATGTAGGGTGTTGTTCTTCAAGTGCAATCTTTGTCTTTTTCCTGTGTATTTTCAGACCAACTTGCCGTGACCTCTTGTCAAGTATTTTCATTTTATCTTGCATCTGGTTATGGGTATGTCACAAAGAAGAAGAAGACAAATGAGTTAGGATTTCAACTATAAAGATAGTGAAAGTACAGTTTCTGAAATCTAGCTGATGTGTATGATTTTCAGATGGCTGAACAAGAGGAGACAACTCCTGATGCTGAGCAGGAGGAGGAGGATAACCCCAATTATAAACCCCCAGCCCCCAAGCCTTTGGAAGAGATAGTCAAACAAGATGCAGATGACGAAAGTCTGCAGAAGTATAAGGAAGTTTTACTAGGTGGTGGTCTCGCTGGTAATGTTATCATTGGTAAGTACAGAGAATCTCATTTTTGTGTGTGTGTGTATTTAAAAAAAAATATTGAATGCAGTTGTAATCAGGAACATTCTAGAGTAATAGTGAATAGTGTTATCCTTGTGGTTACTAGGGCTCAGAAGTGAGGAAAGATTACAGGCTTGCCGAGGAATGACAGACTGAAAGGTTATGGCTGGGGTAGGTAGAGGTTTGGAAGAGAGAGCGCCAGACCATTCTATCAGCTGTCTTCTTCCTGGCCTGGTTCCATTCTAGTCCTCGGTCCTTCAAGATTGTCTAATGTTGTCCTCCCAGCGGACTCTGGGTCGTCCTGGAGGTCTGGATCCCTGGCTCTTTGTTTCCCATGCTTGTCGTGGTAGCCGATCTTCTCCCATTCTGCAGACATGGCCAAACCATCTTAGTTGGGACTGTTCTATTTGGGTCTGCAGCGGATGGGATTTTAGGCCTTGACGGATCGTCTGGTTGCGGACATGTCTCTTCTTGTTACTTCAACCACTTTCCTCAGATACCTCATTTCTGAGGTTTGGATCTGGCTTTTGTGGGTTGTAGTCATTGCCCATGACTCGCATCCATATGTCAAGACTGGGACATAGGTGGAGCGGTATACAGCCATCTTCGTTTTCTTACCAACCTCTTTCTTGCTGAGGAATCCACGATTTATGGCCTGAAAAAGTCTCCCAGCCGCTGCTTTTCGAGTGGCCAACTCTTCTTTGATGCCTCCCTTTCGGTCTATAATAGCTCCGAGATATTTAAAGTGGTCGACCTGCTCCAGGACCTGTTCTCCCAGCTTAATCTGATGTTTTCTTTCTTCTCGTGATATCACCATGGATTTTGTTTTAGAGCTGCTTATGACCATCCCTCTCTTCTCCAGCTCTTCTTCCAGACTTGCAGGTTGGATTGGAGATGTGCCTCTGATTTAGCAATCAGGGCAACATCATCAGCAAATGCCAGCTCCGAAATATAGACCTGTCTCATCTTCCAGTACCCCACTGAATACTTTCTTGTGCTCTCCTTACATGCCTTGATGACATCGTCCATAAGGAGTATGAAGAGGTAAGGTGATAGGATATCACCTTGTCTTACACCAGTGGTGATCCTGAACTCTTCTGACTTATGGTTTTGCTGTCCTCACATAATTTCTGCAAGACTTGTAGAAGCTCTGTATAGCATGAATCAGAGGTGCTGGAATATTCTTCCTTGCCAAACAGTCCCAAAGTTTGCTCCAGGGGACCCTGTCAAACGCCTTTTCCAGATCTATGAAACAAAGATGGATCTCACTCTTATACTCAAGGGCCTTTTCACTCAGCTGTCTGAGTGTGAAGATTAGGTCTTGAGTACTTCGGTTTGCTCGGAATCCGCACTGGACCTCATCCAATTGTGGCTCAGCTAGGCGTCGGAGTCTCTGCTCTAGGATTCTAGAGTAGATTTTACCAGGGACCACTGAGAAGGGATATGCCTCTATGGTTTCCACATTGTCGATTGTCACCCTTTTTGAAAAATTGGTGTTATGATGGCAATCTCCCAATCCTTTGGTATGGTCTTGTTGCACCATGCTGCCTGTAGGACCTTTAAGAGTAATAGGTCGCCTGATGCTCCCATGTACTTAACCATTTCTGGTGTTATACCATCATGCCCTGCTGCTTTGCCCATCTTGATTTTCTCTAGTGCTGCCCTCAGTTCTTCCATCTTTATGTCATCTTCACCTTCATTGGTTTTCTCTTCTGTGCTAGTGGTTATCATTTCTGATGCTTCACCATGCTCACCATCCAGGAGTTCTGAGAAATATTCTTTCCATCTTTCCATTACTTCCTTCGGGGCAGTAAGCAACTTGCCTTGCTTGTCCTTTATAAATTTGAGAGGGCATTGTTTTTCTTTCCTCATGTTCTTTAGGGTCTTATAGAACAATTTCTGGTTTTCTTGTGCATCTTTTTCTAGCTTTTCTCCAAATTCTTCCCAGGACTTCTGTTTTGCTGCTAGCACTTTGTTCTTTGCTTCTGTTCTGAGTGTCACATATTCTCTATATTTTTCCATTTGTCCTGTTGTGTTTTTAGCTCCTAAGTATTGTTTCCATGCCATTTTCTTCTCTCTTATTTTCTCTTTGACTTCCTCTGTCCACCAAGGTGTCCTCTTTCTCTGGTTCCCAAGTCGGACTCACCGCATGCTTCTGCAGCAGCTGTCTTTATGATATCCTTGAATTTATTCCAGAGGGTTTCCAAGTCATCAGGTCGTTCTTCTGTGTTGCTCACTGCTGTAGCAATAAGCCCCTGATATCTGGTCTTAATTTCTGGCTCTCTCAGCTTGTAGGTCCTAATGCTCATTTCTCCTGCTCGTTTACTTGGTTTCTTGCGTGATGTTGGGCAGTTCCTAGGCTGAGCAACTCTTTCAGTTGTTCGTTTGATTGTTAGCAGGTAGTGATCACTTCCAATCTCTGGCCCCCTCCAGACTCTTGCATCTCGGACATATCTGAATGAGCTTCTCCGAACAAGGGCATAGTCGATCACTGACTTCTCATTCTTGGTTGGTTCACATCTAGTGTATGCATGTATGCGCTTATGGGGGAACTTTGTGTTTGTAATGATCAGATCTGCTCACTGCAGAATCTAAGGAGTCGCTTTCCATTGTCATTGAGAGTATCTTCTCCATATCTTCCGATAACTCCACCCCATCTAGCATGGTCATTTCCAACTCTGGCATTAAAATCTCCGAGCATAATAACTTCATCTAGGCAGTCATCCACTGTCCTTTGAAGCAGCTCGAAGAATTCCTCCTTGACCTCTGCTCTCTCATCCTCATTTGGCCCATACACTATGACCAGGTTGACTATGGTTTCTCCTTCTTTTAGTTTTACAACCATAATGCGCTCCGAGACAAAGTTCCATCCCTTGATACTATCTTTTTGATTTTGGGCCACAATGCAACCCACGCCCCTTTAGCTCTTTCAGATATGGGTACACCACTGTAGAGCAACGTGTTGCCATCGAGATCCATGACTCCTTGTCCTTTTTTCTTCGTTTCCGTTATAGCCAGGATTTCTAGTTTTGCTTTCCTCATCTCTTCCACCAGCTCCTCTTCCTTCCCATTTATACTTCTTGTGTTCCAAGTTCCATAAGTCGTAGTCCGTAGTCCGTTCCAGTTCGTCGCCTTTAGAATCAGTCCGGTTTTCTCTCTTGTAGTTCGCGTAATCATGATTTAAAGCAAACAGGTGATTGGCCTGTTGTGCCTTTGCATGGTGGAGGGGCTGCCTCCTTACGGCCTCCATGCAGGCCGCCCTCCTCCTTTTTCATCCGGGCTTGGGACCGGCATAGGCGGAGTTGCAGATTCTTTGCACAGAAAGCTATACAGAACTTGTCCCCCCATTATACCAAATCTTGCATAGACAAAAGGCAACAGCTCCTAAAGATAAGCAGCATATTCCCACCATGGAGGTGAACAAGATAATCCAGAGTTGATTGACAGCAAACTAAAAGTAATGAAAAAGGCCAGTCAAATGGATGCAGAAAGGAAGCATATAGCTGTGGAATACATTTTAAAAAAAGACAATCCAGCCACAGAATGGACCCACATACAGATGGTTTAGCAACTAAAGAATGGACAGGAAATCAGCATATCAGCAGCCACAAGAAAATTTAGAATAAACTTTAAAAGCTGGGGCAGAAGCACTATAATCCTTTGCTGTGAAAATCGCGGAAAGCAGAGCAAAAGCTGTGCTAAGATAGTGTTCCTCAGATATTCCCTCTGAGTCATAAATACCTTTAGGAATCATAAAACTCTGAATTAGACAGTGTATCAGAGGCGCTAATGGAAACTAGCTATACATTCAACAAAGTGAAAAGTATGGTGATTCCTGTCCACTGTGAGATATGGGGAAATTAAAGGGCAGGGATGCCTGCCAAAGAAAGAGGAAGTAAAATTAAGGACAAGACAACATAAAGTGATGCAAGTAATTTTTTTCAAACACTGAGACTTTGACAAATGGATGCTTGCGTAGAATAGAAGGATTGGGGTGGTATGACAAGATCACTAATGTGGAACTGATGACAAGAACTAGACAAACACTGGTGGAACAAGAAATGAGAAGAAGGTGCTGGAGATTGATGGGACACTTGTTGAGAAAACCTGTTGATACAGTCCTTGTTCTGGAATCCCCAAGGTAAAAGAGATAGAGGAAAACCAAGGAACAGACGGAAGAGAGGACTGGAGACAAACATGGAGGGGATGACAAAGACATGGAGAGACCTTGAGTGTATGACGTAGGGGGCTATCCATAAAAGACATCCACCGGAGAGGGGGGAGGGAGGGGTATGTAAAAAGTGGACAACTGTGGATGGGGGGGGGGGGGGGGGAATTAATTTAAGTTGAAAGTGGAGGTCCAATTCACAAACCACATGGCAACTCCCACTCACATACAAATCTATCAAGAGTAACAAATCCTCTTATCTTCGAAAGCTTCTTACTGTCCAGCTAAACCCAAATAAACGTTCTTTGGATTTTGTAACTCTTGCCCGGCCTTCCAATTCTTCTAGACTCAAAATCTTTAATACAAAGAGGTTTTAACTTCTATGCTCCCGTTCTCTGCAACAAACAACCTTAGTATATTAACTCTCTGGGAACCGACATTACAATTATTGTGATTTGATAATTAGATTTTTAAGTTTTAAGTATAGGTAGGTGATTAAAAATTTAAGCTTATATGTTTAATTAAGACCATGTGGAGTGGACGTCCACAAGGGGGGAGGGGTCAATCAAAGGTGGACATGGAGGAGGGGAGGGTAAAAAATGCCAGAATTATGTGGACGTCTTTTATGGATGGCCCCTAAAACAGTAAGACTTGGCGTAAGTTTGTTGAAGGCCTGTGCTCCTGTGGGAGTTGAAAGGTGAAAGAAGAAGCAGAGTAGTAGTAGACTTTTAGTATGACCTTGACCATCCCTTTTGATAGAGAAAACCAATGTGATGAGAGAAATCTGATACAGAACACCAACTTTATGAGGGAAATCTGATACAGAACACCAACTTTATGAGGGAAATCTGATACAGAACACCAACTTTATGAGAGAAATCTGATACAGAACACCAACTTTATGAGGGAAATAGATATGGTTGTATGAGAGCCAATGAAGAAGAAAATCTTACCAGGCTTACCTCTTAAGAGGTAACTATGGAGGTTTGGGCTTATGGCTAATTACCACTTAAGTGTTCACAAAACTTTATGTAGATCATAAACAAGACATCTAGATCTGGTAATTCACATAAGTCATCCAAGATGAAAGTAGGCCTTGCAGAACGGAGAATTACTACTGTACAGAGAAAGCTAAAAGGAGCCTGTATTGCAAAGAACATGTTTGAGACAGACGAGAAGATTAAAAGACATTGAAAGAACTTAAAAAATGGCACAGGTCAGGAAGGCTTGATATTAACTTAGTGAAGACCTGTGCACCACAGGTAACTTTTAAGGCAAAGAAGGTAGACGTAAATAGTATCTAAGATGGGATCATCTTTTAAAGTACCATTCTTTTAAGAAGGTAAAAAGGTAAAGGTGATCTCGTAGCAGATACTGGGATAGGGGAATGAAATGTTAGAGACGGGGGGGTCGGAGTGGCTCAGAGGTATTGCGTCCGCCTCGTATTCAAGAGGTACCGGTTTCGAATCCCAGTTGAGGGATTATAATTTATTGAAATTTTTTTTCAGAACCAATGGTCCTAATTACGTCATACTCTCCCCTGGTCTCATGGGTAATGAGATTGGATGTCTAGCCTTCTCGGATAAGGGCGAAAAAATAGGAGGTCCCGTGTGCAAGTTGCGCACGTTAAAAATCCCATGGCAGTTGGAAATCGTAAAGAGTAGGCTTATCAGACCGCTGCCCTGGCAAAATTTAGAAAACCTACCCACCACAAAAATATTTATAGAACGTGTGATTCCTATACATTATATACATACGTTGAGATTCTTGCTGGTGCTACGGAGTTCGTGCACTGCGCTGAGATCCTCCTTGTGTGATCTGAGGGAGGAGATCGGAGCACTGATGGTGTTGTCTGTGTGCAATGAAGATAGTCCTTAAAAACCAAACCAAAGTGTTAGAGACTTCATTATACAAGGTCAGCATCGACAGGTGGGGGAACCAGTTTCCATTCTCTCTATCTTTCCTTTAACTCTCGAGCAGAGTCAGTTACCCATGCACAGCTGGGTAGACTGGAGCGTGATGCTGTGTTTTTGAACCTGTCACCTGTGCCATGAGAGGCTAGCATTGTTCACATTCATATTTATTTTATTTATTTCATCTTGTTTCCCACTTAACTCTAGCTTTCTTTTCTTTCCCTGATGAAGGCTTTGTGGTCACAATGTAGGCAGTTTTCTTTGTCCTTTAAGTCTTAGTGTGATGCATTACTTTTTTTTAACTTACAAAAAACCACCGTTAGAAAATGGTAGTATTTGATGATGTACTTAAAAACATGTTTCTCTCTCTATTGCATTAGATGAGAAGAACCCAAACAAAGTGATTATACAGAAATTATCCCTCCTAGCTGAAGGCAGAGATGAAGTTTTTATTGACCTCACAAGTAAGTGCTTGCATACATTTGTTTTATTTGTTCCTTAAAATTTTGATTTCAAATATTTATATCAGAATGTACAAGACAGTTTTCATGATGTAGAAAACTTGTTAAAAGCCTGATTTAGAATACTTGTAACCAGGGTTATAGAGTGGGCCAAAAAAATTTTCCAATGCACACTTCTGGAATTTTAGATGTCCGACTCCCGACTACAGTTTTTTACTAGTTACATGCATAAAATATGGAGTTGGAGTCTGGTCATTTGTTCCCCACTGACACCGAATCCACTAAAAAATGATCAGCTTCATGACTCCTACTCCTGACTCCTATTCCACAGCCCTTGCTTGTAACAAAGATGATCTGGAACCACCTGTAGGTTAACAATACCAAAAATTGTAACAGTGTATGCTACTATGCATGTCATGAAAGGCAACTATGGGAGGTTGGGCATGGGGCCACTAACCCTGTCCTGTGAAAAAAATTGAAGCCACAAAAACGTTGCCTTTACAAGCATTCATCATCTAGATGATGATACACTCAAGTGTTCATATGTTCTAGAATTAGATCATCATCTAGATGATGATACACTCAAGTGATCATATGTTCTAGAATTAGATCATCATCTAGATGATGATACACTCAAATGTTTGTGTTCCAGAATTAGATCATGATCATCTAGATCAGTGTTTCTCAACCCTGATAGTAGCAACGCCCCCTTTTGACAACTAATATTTTAAAATGCCCCCCACCCTTTTAACACCCCCTTGCTCTTTATCGTGTACACACACATATTCTTCTTCTTCCTCGTTCGCCCTGAAAAGGACGTTGGTTGCGTTGTGTCCATTTACGCTGGAGCTGTGATATCTGCACCTTTTTGTCGACACATCCGACTTCAGCACGGCATTTTTTGGGACCGGGTTTGCCTTCCCTCTGCGATCCCTACTCTCTCAGCCAGACTGCAGTGATGCAATCTGTTTCCAGGACCACCACGTGGAGGTGGAGTAGGGTCTTGGTCAGCTCTGGTTCGCTGACCCTGATGCAAGCAGTCAAGCTATGGGTCGTTGACTGCATTCTCTATTGCTGCATCTTTGGGTCCCGTACACACACATATACATACATACATATATTCCACCATACTTTTAACAAAGCAATGCAGTGAATGAATTATCTTTTCTTATAATATAAAGAAAAAGAGAAAGCACATTTATAAAAGCATAGTTATATTAAATATGAGTTTAAGTACGGAATTATCTACACCACAAGTTCATTATCCTTGAATTACAAATTGGCAGAGCAAATGATATAAAATTAGTTCTTACAACTCTATAACTATCATAAGCATATCATTTTAATAACGCCTAAATGACTGCATATATATCTTCAAATATGAATATTTAAGCCTCTCCTTGACTCTTTGACTCCACAGCAACGCTCTGAGCGTTGCAAAATTCAACACGCCGTGCCCCAGCAACGCTCAGAGCGTGGTTTTTAGTTTATCACGAATAAACCCTAAAAATCGTCTGCTTAATGCAGTTCATATATTAAAACTCGTAGAATGACTTCCGCTACTATTTAAACAACTAATTTGACTTTAGTTAATCAGCACATGTGCGTGTTTTGATGTTATTATCACAATTTTTGTGAAGATTCGCGTGTTTACGTTTTTCGTTGTTTTTGCTAGAGAAATATGTCACGCTTTATATTTACATTTTCTAAGTCTCCTAAGCAAATAATTGTGTCAAACTACTTTGAAACATTGCTGACATTGATGATGATTGTTTGGTAGTCACAGTTTGTTGTCAAAATACGGAATATATGCAGAAAAGCTAGACACACTAGATTTAGTTGATGAGTGGGCGTAGTCATATTCTGGCCGATCAAAAAAAGCAACAAAACTAGACCTACCGTAACATCTAATCACTAGTTCTTGGTAGAAGATGAAGCTAGGGATACTATTAAAACATTAAACAAGAGTAAAAAAGTATTTATATGACGTTATTCTTATTTATTTGTTTGAAAATTACGTAATGCACGATTGCATAATTTATTTTTTTCTTACAAAGAACCACGGACAAACTGGTGCAAATAACACTAAATCTACTAATTTTGGCCATAAGCATGTTTTTTTTACTTTGTATATGGATTAACTTGACGTTTGAAGACTAAAAAGAAAGTTTTATTGTCTACGACAGTAATTTGTCTTTGGTAAGATCGTATTCTACAGTCAACTTTTTAGCGTTTTTCAATTTTACATGCAAAATGATTAAATTATACCGAACATACTTGTGTTAATACTACCACAGACATTATATATTTGAATTCTCTATCCATTTCCCTACAGTTTGGTATATAATAAGTACATGTTCAAAGGAAAATTCACAAACAAATTTAGACTGAAAGTTGAACACTTCACTCTATAAAATTCTGCCCACAAAAAAAGTCTGGCACAGCGTGCAAAATAACTCTGGAATGAAAGAGTTAAGTAACCACTTTAAACATGAAAAAATTGGAAAAATTATTAGTTGATAATAATGATATAATTATATAAAAATTCACTTACTAATGAAGCTTAATGAGATCCTTGCATTTGGTGTGATTCAGCCAGTTTTGTAATATTTGGTTCTAAGTTTGTTAAAAGAAGTCTCAAATCTCCTGTTACAAATCTGCAGTCGGTTTCGTTGCTTTTGAAGTAGCAACACTACTGCACTGAACCCCTTCTCCGCCAAATACGAAGTTGGGAATGCTGTAATTAGCAATTTAGTTTCACGCCAAAGAACGGGATAAGCAAGCCTCTGCTGGATCCAAAATTTTTCGTAATGTGTGTGACTGAATCGTGCTTTTGCCTCAAAGTCATTTTGTAGCTCAATTAATTCTTCTTGTAAATGTTGACTAACTTGTTCCACGTCTGATTCAAACGGATTAATCACCCAATCCGGTGTTATTAGTTCTTGCAAGTCTTTAAATCTTATGCTCATATCATTTTTAATAGCGTCCAAATGAGGGCAATAAACCTCTAAATCTGAATCTTTAAGCCTGTCCCCACCTAACTGCAGTAAACATGGAAAATGAGAAAGTTCTCGGCGACTAAGATTATTTTTATATAATGTCAATTTGTTGATGAACCCCATGATAATTCCTTTCACTTTAATCAGACTGATCTAATTTCCTTGTAGCTTAAGAAGAACCTCATTTAACTTTTCAAATATATCTGAAAGATAGGCCACATTGTTTCGCAATATTTCTCTTTCAATGCTAAATTCTTCTTTGATTGAATCCAAAAACTTTACAACAGTGTCAAATAATGCCCATAATCTTTTTAAACAGTTACCTTTGGACAGCCATCGTACTTCCGTGTGTAGGAGAAGACGTTCAAACTCTTCACCATTATCACAACAAAGTTTATGATATAATCTATCGTTCAACGAATGTGCCTTAATTTTGTTAATAACACTGATAACACAGTTCATTGATTTGTGGAGTCTGTCACTAAGATGCTTGGCGACTAAATGTTGTCGATGAATAACACAATGAATTGTTAAAACACCTGGTGCCACATTTTTTAAGTAGGACAGAAACCCACGATGACGACCAACCATAGCTGGTGCTCCGTCTGTCGCACATGTGATGACATTGGAAAAAGGAGTTTTTCAAGGGTGTCAAAGATTGATAACCCCTTTGTATCTGCTGTCAGTAGTTTTGCAAATAACGTATCCTCTATGATATTTTCATTCTTTATGTATCTCACATATGCAAGCAGCAAAGCTTCGTTATCACGCACGACGCTTTCATCCAACTGTAGTGAAAATTCAGTAGACTGCAAATCAGTACACAGCTGATTTTCAACATCGCTTGCCATCTGATCTATTCTTCTTGAAACAGTATCATTGCTCAATGGAATAGAAGAAATGATGTCACTTGGATTTTTTTTCCATCATTGTGCTAATTACCTCCTGTACAGCTGGTAAAATTAAATTTTCTCCAATGTTGTGAGGTTTACCACATTTCGCAATCATGTGTGCAATTTTGTAAGATACAATGAGACCTTTATCATTGTGATTATACATTTTTTAAAACATATTAGTGACAGTGTTGCGGCTTTCAAACTTTTGTTTTAAATCCTGGAAGTAAGAAATATCTTTGCCAACTTTATCTGAGTGTTTCTTGGTAAAATGCTCGTTAAGCCGTGACAGTTTCATTGCTTCATTAGAAAACACTTGCTGGCACAGCAAACACATTGGTAATTGTTCATTTACGGCTGAAGGTACAAAACCGAATTTCAAATATTCAACTGAATATTGTCGACACTTTCTCTTTACTGCTGACATATTGAAAATTTTAGTATAATATCACTGCACATACATCAACACCTCATCAAGCATCAAAACTGACTGAGTTTAATTCTCTACACTCGAAACATCCAAAGATGCATTAAAACTAAGCCACAACTGCCCACAACGTCCCTGTTGCGAGAAGGTATTTACGGACAGAGTAGGGAAGGGGCTGTGATGTGTTCACGGGCTAATCAATGTTTGACGGGAATGTGTTTCCAGAAGAAAATATGTGTCGAGAGTGGAGAGAGAAGGTTAGCTTGGGTGTGTCGAGAGGCTAACAAATGTTTCGAGTGTTGAAGGGACATAAATCTCCGCCTACTGTCTCCTGACAGGTACTCTCCCAGGTACTAAAAATTTGCGTTTGGAATCCTTGAAACACTCCATGGGACGCAGGGCAAATAAAACTATCATGTTACAAGCTATGCGAAGGGGAATATCTTTTGTAATTGTTTCATATTGTTTCATGTAAAAATGTACACAACGCCCCCCTGAATGGAAGTAGCGACCCCCAATCGTTGCGACCCATCAGAACGCCCCTAGAAATCTTGAAAACGCCCCCCAGGGGGCAGTACCGCCCCCGTTGAGAAACACTGATCTAGATGATGATACACTCATGTGTTCCAGAATTAGATATCATCTACAACATGATACACTCAAGTGTTTATGTGTTCTAGAATTAGATCATCTACATCATGATACACTCAAGTATTCATGTGTTCCAGAATTAGATCATCATCTACATCATATTACACTTGAATGTTCATGTGTTCTAGAATTAGATCATCTACATCATGATACACTCAAGTATTCATGTGTTCCAGAATTAGATCATCATCTACATCATATTACACTCAAATGTTCATGTGTTCCAGAATTAGATATCATCTACAACATGATACACTCAAGTGTTTATGTGTTCTAGAATTAGATCATCTACATCATGATACACTCGAGTATTCATGTGTTCCAGAATTAGATCATCATCTACATCATATTACACTCGAATGTTCATGTGTTCTAGAATTAGATCATCATCATCCCTTCAGCTCCTTTTGGAGATTTGGTCTTCAACAACTTCATGCCAAGTCTTCCTGAGCCATGGTTATTTCCATCAATTTCACATTGGTAATCTCGTCACACAATTTCTATCCTTCTATTCTGTACAGTTGCATTGAGTTGCAGAGTGGTTAAAGTGCTTGCTTCTCAAGGCTAAGTTAACTGGCTTCAAAACCTGGTAGATTCAAAACCAGTTATTAATGGCTCTTGAGTAAGGGAAGGCAAAGGCAGCAAGGGAGGGAACTGTTCACCCCACCTCGTAAAGTTGTGATCTTTAATAGTGAAGTCTTTAATTACTTCATTGCATTATGACAGTGTCTGCTGTGGGACAAACTTTTTTATTTCTGTCAAGCAACCATTTATGAATGTCTGTAACTTCTTGATTCCTTTTTTTACTTGTTCTCATTGTTTCAAAATCAGTTGAAGATTATTATGTTTGTGTTGGATTTGATTTGATGTCTTTTGGTTTTCTGTATTTCCTGATGGAATGAAAGCTCTACTTTCCTTTGTATGCTTATTTGGATACTGTTAGCTGTTCCTCCAGTTTTAAGTCTAATAATCTTGATTCCAACCTTCTGATTGATTAGAAGAGCTGGCAATCAAGTGGAATTTAAAACCTGAGTCTAGCTTTCTCTGCTTATGGCAAGAAGTTGACCGGAAAGACTTCAAACCCCATAAAAAATCTGGAGCTTATGGTGACATCACACTCCAATGTGGTATTTGCTATAGGACTACCCAGCCCTCTATTGTTTAAAAATTAGTTGGTAAAAAAATTCTTGGAGTGGTTTTTGTGGCTGTCCCATGTCTTCTGAGTTAGTGTTTTATGGGTATGTTGCCAATTGACAAGAGGAAATCAGCGATGAGGGGCAACATGGTCTAACAAACATCCACCTTTTTTTTACTCCCTACCTACATTTATCAGTAAATAGCCAACAAAAAAACTTCTGGTTAAGTGTAATAGAAAATACCACACATACAATGAAACATATAGTGAAATTTCTTTCGTGAACACATTACTCATGTTTCACAAATGGTGGTGTTTATTGAGGCACAAGTGCTATAGGACAAGTTCTGGAGTACTACCAGGAAGTTTGACCTTTAATTGGGGCTGTGGCCAAACATTAGTTCTGACATGAAAAGGAGGTACATTTGTGTAGTTTTTAAGTAAGGCAACCCCTTTTATTTTTTCACTTTTTTCCTGCTTTTAGGAGACGCTCTGTGTGCTAATGGTTGTGTAAGTGACCATTCTGAGTGGTGTTATTTTCATTCATCAACAGAGCCTGAAGAAGAGATTAAGAAGGAATCTTTCACACTGAAGGAAGGATGCAAGTATCAGATTAAGATATACTTCTACGTTCAGAGGGACATTGTTGTGGGGCTCCGATATGAACAGAAAGTGTACAGGAAAGGTATTCAGGGTAAGTGAATTCTGTGAACAAACTGATATACTGCTGCACAATATAGCAGACATTAACATGCTTTTCAACTGTTTACACATTTTGTACATTTCAGGCTGTTGTATGGCTCTGAAACATGGAGAACAACAATTAAAATGCTACAGACTTTCATAAATGGGTGCTTGTGTAGAATAGAAGAAATGAAGTGGAATTATAAGATTATTAATGTGAAACTGGTGTGAAGATCCAGACAAGTGTTAGTGGAACAAGAGATGAGCTGGATATAATGTGAAACTGGTGTGAAGATCTAGACAAGTGTTAGTGGAACAATAGATGAGCTGGATATAATGTGAAACTGGTGTGAAGATCTAGACAAGTGTTAGTTGAACAAGAGATGAGCTGGATATAATGTAAAACTGGTGTGAAGATCAAGACAAGTGTTAGTGGAACAAGAGATGAGCTGGATATAATGTGAAACTGGTGTGAAGATCTAGACAAGTGATAGTGGAACAAGAGATGACTTTTGTTGCCAAAATGAGCCTGGTTCTATAAGAAGTGACTTATTTTATTTAATTATAACTATTAAAGCATTTGTTAACAAAGATATAATGTGAAACTGGTGTGAAGATCTAGACAAGTGTTAGGGGAACAAGAGATGAGCTAGATATAATGTGAAACTGGTGTGAAGATCTAAACAAGTGTTAGTGGAACAAGAGATGAGCTGGATTGTTAGTGGAACAAGAGATGAGCTGGATATAATGTGAAACTGGTGTGAAGATCTAGACAAGTGATAGTGGAACAAGAGATGAGCTAGATATAATGTGAAAATAGAAGAAATGAAAGTGGTTAATTAATGGTGTGAAGATCTAAACAAGTGTTAGTGGAACAAGAGATGAGCTGGATTGTTAGTGGAACAAGAGATGAGCTGGATATAATGTGAAACTGGTGTGAAGATCTAGACAAGTGTTAGGGGAACAAGAGATGAGCTAGATATAATGTGAAACTGGTGTGAAGATCTAAACAAGTGTTAGTGGAACAAGAGATGAGCTGGATTGTTAGTGGAACAAGAGATGAGCTGGATATAATGTGAAACTGGTGTGAAGATCTAGACAAGTGATAGTGGAACAAGAGATGATGAGCTGTATATAGTGTGAAACTGGTGTGAAGATCTAGACAAGTGTTAGTGGAACAAGAGATGAGCTGGATATAATGTGAAACTGGTGTAAAGATCCAGACAAGTGTTAGTGGACCAAGAGATGAGCTGGAAATAAATGACACACACTGAGAAAATATGTTAATAGCATTGTCGTAAAGTCGTGTGTAAACCCACTTCTTTTTTAATACACTATGTCGATATACAAATATGCACAGCCAATCCACGTTCAACAGACTCTGAGACAGATTAAATTACATGAAGTCACTTTCACGCAAGATGGCGGCAGGCAGAATGAATTAGGAAAAATAAATAAAAGAAAAAAAACACTGCTGCTTCGGAACTCGGTCACGCAAAGTACCAAAACGCATATAACCAATCAGCTTGTCCCAGCAATTAAATAGACTAAAACGCCGCGAACCAATCAAAATGGTTCCTTATGCAGTGGCAGTTACCTGCGTTGACCTATATATATGTGTGTGGGAGCCGCGCTGGTGTAATGGCTTCGGCGTTGTACTGGCGACCAGGTGTTCATGGTTCAAACCCGGGTGGCGGCGTTTGAAGAAATGTTTACGGCCGGAAATTTGACTGAATAACCTGAACGGCTCCTGTGATAAACCCTCTGTGGATGGGAAGGAGCGAAGCTCCTGACCGGGTTGGAAGGAAAGTCCTCAGGTTCCCCAGCCTCGCAATGACATGTCATTGGGCCGAAGGGCTGAAAGCCCAAGTGCCGCTGGTTAAGGAAAAAAAAAAAAAAATATATGTGTGTGCGTTTTATTCAAATACACATACACACACGAAGAACAGCTAGAACGACAGACTGTGGAAGAGAAAGTTGTCCAGACTGATTCCTGCTTACCTGCATGCCGGGCAAACATGCTTCACTAAGTCGAGTCAAAATCTGGCTTGTATAAATCTTAAAGGGTTTATTCGTGTCATCCAACCTGAGGTCGTATGTTCGGATTAATCCAGCTGCCTGGAACTTCGCAGGAGCATAGTGGTTGTATCGGAGCTACATCCTTAATCCCCCTCAGTCTTGGGTGGGCTAAAGGAACGATCATCAGCGGGTGTTGTGTGCATCAAATTAAGAAGGACAGAACTGTTTTAAGAGATGAGTACACATTAGTACCATTTCCATCGGCAAGTGTGAGCAATTAACTGTCTACGAAGAAAAAGTGATTTAGCGTAGTGAGAGACAAGATTAACAGCACAGCTGATAAATTGTCTGTAATTGATTAACAGCACAGCTGATATATATAATGTTGTTCCTATAATTGGAAGACTTGTTGTAATGTATATAAATATATATATATACAAGGGGATTGACATAAGTCTTGGGCCTGACCATGAAGGACATGTCACAGAGAGCTGAAATTTTTTATAGTGTTTATTCCTTTTCAATATAGCCACCGTCTGAATTGACACACTTCTGCCATCTCTGCTTGACCTTGAAAAGACCTTGGGAGTAGAACACCATATTTTTCAAACTAAACCAGTCATCACATGCCAGTATAACCTCTTCATTGCTGTCAAAATGATTTCCTTTTAGTTGTTTTTTTAAGATTTGGGAATAGAAAAAAGTCTGATGGAGCCAAATCTGGAGAATATGGTGGGTGTGGAAGAATTTAAATATTCAAATCGTTGGCTGCTAGCTGCACAAGCCGTGCTTTGTGAGAGGGCGCGTTGTCTTGAAGGCAAAGGAAGATTTTGAGTGCGCGTTATCCCTCGTTTCCTGGTCACAACCTTTCTTAGTTTGGTGAGAAGATCTGCATAGTACTGTCCATAAACTGTGTTGCCACGAGGCAGATAATCTTTCAAAAGGACACCTTTGCCATCCCAAAAAACAGTCAGCATCACTTTTCCTGCAGATTTCTGCGCTCTCGGCTTGACAGGTGTTGGGGAGCCCGGGCATGCATGTATGTATGTAAATCATATGTAAACTTACAAATCCATTGCATTCCATCTTCCAACATCCACCCTTCAGCACAAGAGTAGATAGTGTATATACTTAATAAATAAGGAAATTGTATTTGAACGACTTGTCAAGTTTATAATTGTTAAGTGAAATCTGTTTCCTTGTTTTAATATCACAGTTAGTTACACAGCGGGGTGGCATTTTATGACTGTCTCCACTCTACTAATTTTTCGAGATCAGATCATTCACAGCCGTAACTAATTTGTGATACCAGTAGTTCTCTCATACACTGGGACTTCACCATTTTCCTGCAGAAATTATATTTCTGTATTGTCAGTACTATACTGATCCTAGATACAATAAAAACCTCACACTACACTCGGGGCTCGTTTCCGGGATATTTCTATATATCCTGAGCCATACTTAGTCTATTCATCTATCTACTAACGCTATCTTGTACCACCTATAGATAATAAAGGACAATTTTTTGAAAAAATTCATAAATAGGATATTGTTTTTTCTTAGGAGGAGTAGCATTTAGTACTCAGTAAATAGTTGATGCTCACAAAGTTGCATGGAAATTATTTGTTCATTTAAATTTATTAAGTTTAATTACAATAATTTGGATATAGTAAAATTACTTACCCTCTCTAAGTAACGTCATGGCTGATCCAGTGAAGTTCAGAACTGCGATCATGCATATGGGTAAGGAATTAAATATGACAGGTGATGCTCTTATTCAGTATGTCACAACAGAAGTGGACAAACACATGGATAGAGAGGAAAGGAAATTGCAAGTAGAAGCTGAAAGAGAAGCCAAAAGACTGGAAGCTGAGAGAGAAGCCAAAAGACTGGAAGCTGAGAGAGAAACCAAAAGATTGGAAGTTGAAGAAAGGAAATTAGCAGCTGAAGCCAAGAAATTGGAGGCTGAAAATGAGGCAAAGAAAATTGATGCTGAGGAAAGGAAATTACAAGCAGAAAGAGACCATCAGTTGAGATTAAAAGAGCTTGAAATTCAGGCAACTACTGGCAATAATGGTGGTAGCTCACCTCAATCAGAGAGTAGCTCCAGCCAGAGCACCTCAAGTAGGGCCAAGAATTTTCATCTGGACCCATTTGTTGAGAAAGAAGACGCGATTGAGTCGTACCTGGATAGATATGAGAGACTTGCCACCACCTATGGCTTAGTGAAAGAAAAGTAGAGTCTTAACCCCTTCGCAACGAAGGGTTTTTCATTCCAAATGACAACACCATTTTCAGCTTAGTTCGTTCCCCTGAACGACAGGATAATTGTAGTTTTAGGGGTCGTATTTTTAATTTGACTGTAAACAATTTATCATAAAAGGAAACCCATTAAAAGTATATTCTGGACCAGAGTACACAAACTCTGACCCTGAATCTGGGTAATCTTTACATTTAGTGCCATCGAGTATGTATAATATGTGTATTGAGTCAGCATTAGAATTAAGGTAACCCTAAACCTAACCTCAACCTTAACTCTAAATGGTACGAAAATACACATATTAAACATACTCGACGGCACAAAAGGTAAAGATTACCAGAATCTCAGTAAAAAGAGTTGTCAGAATCATTCAAGTTGAATAAATTCAACTCAAACAAGAATTTTAATGCTCTTTTTCCACAAGATGTTTATGGTTGGGCGGTACGGCAGTGTCCATGTTTGTGAACTTTCGCTTTTGTAAAATCACTTATCAGTTCTACTGTATTCGCTAGCAGTAAAATATTTTGTTCGTTTCAAGCTTAGTGGCCAGATTTTTCAATGCTGAATCCGATTATGCCCAGCAATTGCCGATACGGTTGTACACAGAAGAGTTCTGGTGCTTTTAAAATAGGACGTACGCCGTACGTCATATAGGTGAATGGGAACGAGGTATCGCGCTATTTCCGTGACGTACGCGGTACAGCACAGTGACAAAAATTGTGAAGATTTATGCCGTACGGCGTACGTCATACAGGTGCTGAAAGGGTTAAACTATCTCAGGGATTGAGAGGTGTGGCCTACGATGTATATTTGAAGCTCTCAAGAGATGACCAGGAAGATTATGAAATCCTGAAGCAGGCATTGCTTGTGAGATATGAAAAGAACTCGGAATCTTATAGAAAGAAATTCTGAACAGCTAAACTTCTTCCAGGAGAAAACTATCATCAATTCTCTGCTAGACTGGAAACTTATTTGGCAAAATGGAGTAGTTTAGGAAAGTGAAACTGTGGAAATCAGAGGACCTATCAAGGGAGCAAGAACCATGACCCTACTCATAGCCCGAATCAACATAAGATCTCGCTATGTGGAAGGAGAAATCAAAGCAGCAGTGATGGACGACCCTATTTACCCTTTGATTCTTTGGTGTAGGTATGTTTTCCTTGGAGAACCTATAAAACATGTAGTTATGGCAACCGTCCAGACCAGGGAAAGCTCCAGGAAAATGGAGGAAAATCCTATCAATACTCATCCAGAAGAGATGAAAAAGGTTCAAGCAGCAGACAGCACATTGAAGCCTTGTTTTGGCAAATTACCTAAAGCACATAACCCTCCAGAGAAAGGAGACTTACATGAAGAATGGCCTACTCTACAGAAAAACTGGAAAAGGACCTAAAGGGCATGGACAGCTAGTAGTGCCAAAATCTTACAGGGAGAAGGTTATGTCGCTAGGACATGCTATACCCTTCAGTGGACATATGGGAATAGGGGCCACTGGACAAAGGATAGCCTGTCACTACTTTTGGCCAGGAATCACAGAGGACATAAAGAGATATGTAAGATCCTGTCCAGAATGCCAAAGAGTAGCTCCTAAGCATAGGACTGCACCAGCAACACTGGGAGAACTGCCCATTATGGGAACCCCTTTTGAACGTGTTGCAATAGATATTGTTGGACCCCTCACTAGGACCAAGAAGAGAAATGCTTACATCTTAACCTTGGTTGATACTTGCTCTATGTGGGGAGAAGCAGTGGTCATGTCAGCTATAGATTCAAAGCATGTGGCAGAGGCCCTGTTAACAATATTCACCCGATTAGGTTTCCCACATCAGATATTGACTGACAATGGTTCTCAGTTTAAGGGAAAGCTAACACAAGAAGTATTCAGGATATTTCAAGCCAGGCACTATCATTGTAGTCCCTACCATGCACAAGGGAACGGTCAAGTAGAGCGGTTCAATGGTACGCTAATTTCAATCCTTAGAAAGCTGGCAAGTGAAAAACCTGATACTTGGGATACATACTTACCCGCTGCACTATTTGCATATAGGGAAGTACCCCACAATTCAACTGGATTGGCTCCAGCTACATTGTTGTTTGGAAGACCAATAAAAGGTCCACTGGAAGCATTGCTGTGGACATGGACTGATGAAAAAGCAGAGGAAACAGTGACTTCCTCATACCAATACGTCAACGAGTTGACATCTCGATTGAAAACAGGTTGGAAACTGGCAAATGATAACTTAAGACAGGCCAGGAGGAAGCATGCTGCGTACTACAACAAAAAAGCAAAGGATAGGGAACTGGAGGTGGGTGAAAAGGTGTTATTACTGTTGCCCAGCAGCAATAATAAATTGCAGATTGGATGGCAGGGACCCTATGTCATACTGGAAAAACTTTCCAGGACCAATTATAAGATTGACAAGAAAGGAAAGGAGAAGGTATATCATGTCAATTTTCTTAAAAAATACTATGACAAGGAATCTTCAGAAGTTGCACATATCATGACCCTAGCCATTGCAATATAAATGTGCAGTGAACCACTTCACTCTATGGAATATCCACTCACAACTACAGAGGATTATGTTCAAGTAAACATTAGTGAACATTTAACTCCAGAGCAGAAGAAGATGGTTCAGAAAGTGTTGGAAACCCATGCTGATGTGCTCACAGATAAGCCAGGTTGTACGAATCTGTTAGAGTACGACATGAAGGTTACTGACCCTACACCAGTATGCATGAGAACATACCCTATACCCTATGCGAAAGCCCAAGCACTAAGGGAGGAAGTTGATTATCTGTTGAAGGAGAAAATTATCTCAAAGTCAGACTCTCCCTATAGCTCAAGTGTGGTGCTATTAAGAAAACCGAGTGGTGAACACAGGTTATGTATTGACTACAGGAAGCTAAATGCTATCACAGAATCTCAGGTGGACCCATTACCTGACACCAACCAGCTGTTCTCTACACTGAGTAAGGCTAGGTATTTATCAAAGGTAAATCTAAGCAAGGGATACTACCAAATACCAGTGAAACCAGAAGTTAGGAAAATGCTGGTATTTAGTACATCGGACGGACACTTCGAGTTTAATGTACTACCCTTTGGACTGAAAAATGCTCCAAGTATCTTTTCAAGAATGATGAGGAAATTGTTGGAACCTCTACAAAATCCCCATATCACTAACTTTATGGATGACATTCTTGTTGCTACAAACACATTTGAAGAGCATATAGTAGCGCTCTCCATGTTGTTTGACAGACTGAGAGGAACTGGATTGACTGCACGTCCAACCAAATGCTATATCGGTTGAAAGGAGTTGGAATTTCTAGGTCACACTTTCTACAGGTCATATGCCTCCTGACCCAAAGAATATAGAGAAGTTAAAGAAGGCACCCAGACCTCAAACGAAGAAAGATATAAGATCATTTGTGTCATTATGTGGGTTCTATCAGAAATACATACCCCACTTTAACTCTCTGTGTGCACCATTAACTAACTTAACTAAGAAAGGACAGCCTGACAAAATCCAATGGAATGCTGATTGTGAAAAAGCTTACACAGAGCTAAAAGCAAAACTCACCAGCAAACCCATCCTTATGCTACTAGATATCACACACGAATTTGTATTAAGGACAGACGCTAGCAGTATAGATATTGGTGCAACTCTCTTGCAGCAATCAAAAGTCCAGCCAGAGGAACTTTTACCAGTCGCCTATGCCAGTAGAAAGCTGAATGCAGCTGAGTTGAATTACTTGACAATAGAGAAAGAATGTTTGGCTCTAATTTGGTCCATCGACAAATTTTCACCTTACCTGTATGGGACACACTTCATTGTCCAAAGCGATCACCAGCCTTTAACATTCTTGGCTGCATCTAGAAAGTTAAATTCGAGATTGTTAAGGTGGAGTCTGCTTCTGGCACCTTATTCCTTTACCGTGAATTACATTCCGGGAAGAGACAATGTAGGAGCTGATTTTTTAAGTCAACACCCTATTTCTCTGGAAGAACAGACGAGAAATGATTAACTACAGCAGGTGTTTACACATCAGCTATGACAGGTCACAGCTAGGAAAAGATGGGCTGTGTCGTAAAGTTGTGTGTAAACCCACTTCTTTGTTAATACACTATGTCGATATACAAATATGCACAGCCAATCCACGTTCAACAGACTCTGAGACAGATTAAATTACTCGAAGTCACTTTTACGCAAGATGGCAGCAGGCAGAATGAATTAGGAAAAATAAATAAAAGAAAAAAACCACTGTTGCTTCGGAACTCGGTCACGCAAAGTACCAAAACGAATATAACCAATCAGCTTGTCCCGGCAATTAAAAAGACTAAAACGCCGTGAACCAATCAAAATGGTTCCTTATGCAGTGGCAGTTACCTGCGTTGACCTATTCAAATACACACACACACACATGAAGAACAGCTAGAATGACAGACTGTGGAGGAGAAAGTTGTCCAGACTGATTCCTGCTTACCTGCGTGCCGGGCAAACTTGCTTCACTAAGTGAAGTCAAAATCTGGCTTGTATAAATCTTAGAGGGTTTATTCGTGTCATCCAACCTGAGGTCGTATGTTCGGATCAATTCAGCTGCCTGGAACTTCGCAGGAGCATAGTGGTTGTATCGGAGCTACATCCTTAGTCCCCCTCAGTGTTGAGTGGGCTAAAGGAACGATCATCAGCGGGTGTTGTGTGTATCAAATTAAGAAAGAGAAAACTGTTTTACGAGATGAGTACACATTAGTACCATTTCCATCGGCAAGTGTGAGCAATTAACTGTCTATGAAGAAAAAGTGATTTAGCGTAGTGAGAGACAAGATTAACAGCACAGCTGATAAATTTTCTGATATATATAATTTTGTTCCTATAATTGGAAGACTAGTTGTAATATATGTAAATATATATATATATATATATATATATATATATATATATATATATATATATATATATATATATATATATATATATATATATATATATATATATATATATATATATATATATATATATATGTAAACTTACAAATCCATTACATTCCATCTTCCAACATCTACCCTTCAGCACAAGAGTAGATAGTGTATATACTTAATAAATAAGGAAATTGTATTTGAACGACTTGTCAAGTTTATAATTGTTAAGTGAAATCTGTTTCCTTGTTTTAATATCACAGTTAGTTACACAGCGGGGTGGCATTTTATGACTGTCTCCACTCTACTAATTTTTCGAGATCAGATCATTCACAGCCGTAACTAATTTGTGATACCAGTAGTTCTCTCATACACTGGGACTTCACCATTTTCCTGCAGAAATTCTATTTCTGTATTGTCAGTACTATACTGATCCTAGAGACAATAAAAACCTCACGCTACAAGCATTACCAGACAGCCATTGTTCTGGTATCCCCAGGGTAAGAAAAGCAGAGGGATGCCAAGGAACACATAGAGAAGAGAACTGGAGACAGCCATGAAGGGGATGGAGAAGACATTGAGCTGATGACACAAGACAGGAAGACTTGGCATAAGTTTGTTGAAGGTCTATGCTCCTTGGGGAGCAGATTGGTGATGAGTGAATCAGACTTTCTTAGTTATTTTTATTTTTGTGAGCATGTGATATTTTTTTCTGCTTGTTTGTTCAGATTTTATAGTGTTGCTGATTGAAACATAAATACTTTCAATCCATCATTGATTCTGCTATTCTGCATTTTAGGATAGGCTACTTAAATACTTGCCCAGGTGCAAGAAGAGACTGGATTTTTTGTTTTGTTTTAAATAGCAGGGAGCAGTGTGAAAGCGATAAAGTAGCTAAAAGCAATTGTCAGTATCACTTTTAAAAAAAAGTCATTTACATTAATAAATAACTAAAAACTTATTTTTAGTCCATTTACACTAATAAGTAAAAACTGATTTTCTTTTTTTCAAGTCCATATACAGTAGAACTCCATTTATCCGAACCCCATGGGACCGAGCATCGTTCGGATAATCAAATGTTCGGATAATTGGATTACATAATGTATCGAGTACATCTACACATATTTCTAAAAATATTTAACCATCACAATGAAAATACACTATAAAACATTTTTACTTGTACTGTAATAATAATACCCACACTGTATTAGATCACTGTATCACCAAAATCTTTCATTACACTGCAGTGCATGTACTACTTGTACAGTATTATTTATTTTTTTTTAAAAAGAGAAATATTTTCAAAATAACATTACAAACGATTCAAAACCAGGCACAACTTACGTATACATGTACTTGCACAGATGTAGCCCACTATTTAAAATAATGAGGAATCCTCTTTTGCACCAAACTGGATAGTCTCCTTTTGGCTGCTAAGTCTCGCATTCTCTTCAACAGCAGAAGCTGTGTAGGACAGCTGTCATCTTCTTGCTCGTACCAAGCCATCGTTTTTTCTAGTGCTATAATGGCTTCTTCAGGATTTGGTCGACGTTTTGGGTTAGCTTCATAATTTACAAGTACATCATGTACTTCTGAGGAGTCTTCATCATCGGTCACTACATGTATTTGGTTTTCTTCTTGCACAAAAGACAACATTTCTTCGTCATTCAAAAACTGAAAACCAGAATCATTATCATCTTCTAGCCACAAGTGTGCATCATCTTTGTCACAGTCCGAAAATCCGGGCAATGCTTGAAACAGTTCCACAACTTCATTTATACAATCATCATTTGTGTCCACTGCAGTAGTTTCTTTGCCTCCTTTTTTCCCAAGCAATCTATTCCAAGCCTTGTTGAGATTATCTTGTGACAGGGTGGTCCAAGCATCAGCTAACATATAGCAGCAGTCTTGGAGATTAAGCTTTTTGGAAAACGTCACCACACTTTCTTTATCTTCAGCCAACAATAAACGACGCAGGACTTCCTTCTTGTACATCTTTTTAAGCTTTGCTATAACACCCTGATCCATTGGTTAAATCAGTGCTGTTACATTGGGAGGCAGAAAAATTACTTTAAAATTTGCATCAACTGCATTCAATGTATCCGTCTCTGGATGAGATGGTGCATTGTCCTTCTGAGGAGTCTTCATCATCGGTCACTACATGTATTTGGTTTTCTTCTTGCACAAAAGACAACATTTCTTCGTCATTTAAAAACTGAAAACCAGAATCATTATCATCTTCTAGCCACAAGTGTGCATCATCTTTGTCACAGTCCGAAAATCCGGGCATTGCTTGAAACAGTTCCACAACTTCATTTATACAATCATCATTTGTGTCCACTGCAGTAGTTTCCAGTTTTCTTTTCTTGTTCTCTCGACCTCTTCACCAATCAAGAAATATTTCACTATTCATCCAAGCACTCTTCTGTGCTTTGTAGCACAATGGGAGACATGTCACATTCTTTAAACAACGTGGTTTTTTTTTCGGCTTTGCCGATCATTAGCACCGGTAAACGATGACTTCCACTGCAATTCGCGGCTACCAAAATTGTTACTCTCTCTTTGCACTTTTTAAACCCAGGGGCAGCTGCTTCGCGCTGAGATGCAAGTGATTTTTGAGGCAATGATTTCCAGTATAAGCCAGTCTCATTGGCATTATACACATCATCGAGTGAATAACCTTCTTCTTCCAAAAAAGCCAAGAATGTTTCTTTAACATTTTCAGCAGCAGTTGCATCGCTAGATAAAGATTCCCCTTGAATCTCCAATTCTCGTATGCCATGACGAGATTTAAAGTTTCTTAACCATCCCTGGCTAGCCTTAAAGTCAGGAGGACCGTCAAGTTGTTTGTTGAACTGTAGTGCCTTTTCACACAATAGAAAGCCAGAGATAGGTTCCCCTTTGCTTCTTCTTTGCACAAACCATATATACAAAGCCTCTTCCAATTTCAAATCTTTCGCATTTCTCATGGTTTTACGTTTCTTCGACCCATTTTCACTATCCAATTTCGATGCAAAACTCATAATTGTATCCTTGTTACTTTTGATGTCAGAGACGGTAGCTTTCCCAACATTGAAAATCCTTGCAAATGAAGACACAGTTTCACCTTTTCCTAGTCTCTTGATAATTTCTGTTTTCGTTTCAACTGACAACACATTGCGGTTCCTTTTATATGCTTTAGGCCTACTGGAAGATGCCATATCGCACAGAGAAATACTTGTACACCAAAATTATTCTGCTGTAGTAGCAGACACAATTATTTTAAGTTGAACTGTCTGTTTAGCCAGTGTTCTGCCTAGAACGCACACGTACACTGGATTGGTAAACCAGATATTAACTGACTTTATGATCTAACTGACTTCCTGTACATAAATGACCGACCATTAACCCATCCCATCCTCTACAAATTGTTTGCACACATTTGAAGCTTGCCGCATCAAAATATTCAGAAATATAGTTTAACGTGACTAATGGCGCCTGATTTTTGTTTTCTGGAAAAAGTGTTCGGATAATTGGGTGTTCGGATAATTGGGGTTCAGATAAATGGAGTTCTACTGTACATTCATGAATGGCTAGAGTGGTAGAAGTCATCTACTTATGCCTGGTGGCATATGTGAGCATGTCTCCTCACAACTTCTTGTCTCTGGTACTACTCATAGTTACGGAAGATATTTTCTTCTAGCAGTAATCAGTTGAGCATATTATGCAGTTCAATAAAAGTACAAGCATCGTACCAACAACACGAATGGAGACGGGTAAAACAAACATGACATCAATCGTGACGAATCCAAGCCATGAGGTGAAGGGTCCACAAAAATATGGTTGACGTTTAATAAAACTTGAAGAAAACAACATCATGGAATTGGCATGGCATATTATACAGATATATCATCCTGTCCTTCAACAGTCACGTCTCAACATACATTTCTGGCCGCTGTACTAGAGGTGAAATCCACCCAAGTAATGTGGGTCAGATAAAATGTAGACGTATAATTATATATTGAATACTTCTCAAGTTATCACGAACCTCTCACTAGGTTCTGAATCATCATCGTAATAATAGTGGCGGCCTTCGAATAAATATATCATGCCACTTGTAGCTCTACTTCCCCAATATATCAGGAGCTTGAATACAATACGTCTTACCACGAAGACCACAGATAACGAAAGGCCAAGAATCTTAACCGTTAGCATAAACTAGTGCAGAACGCATTACGCCATAAACTATGGGTGACATATTAAATATTTAGCATTCAATATAAGTGAAAACCCGTGCAAACATATGATTTAACACAGAGAGACATATTACCGCAAAATAACTGGTAATAGCCTATGTGTGTTCAGGATACAAAATACATTTATATTCTGTCTTTAACACTCATCAATTCTGTTGTTGACTTCTTTCCATGCCATGATGTCAGACTGTCCACTCTCTTAGTCGTGCTCTGTCTCTTTGTCCTTCAGTCTTTCCTGTTGTCACAATATATTCCACTTTTCATCTTCTCATAACATGCCCAAAGAAAGTGGATTGCTTTCTTCAAACTTGAGGAAAAAGCTTCATTTACGCATTGGCCTCTTTCATGACATCCTTATTACTCTTTTTAGCTGTCCATCTTTCAGGACATCCTTATTACTCTTTTTAGCTGTCCATCTTTCATGACATCCTTATTACTCTTTTTAGCTGTCCATCTTTCAGGACATCCTTATTACTCTTTTTAGCTGTCCATCTTTCAGGACATCCTTATTACTCTTTTTAGCTGTCCATCTTTCAGGACATCCTTATTACTCTTTTTAGCTGTCCATCTTTCAGGACATCCTTATTACTCTTTTTAGCTGTTCTTTCAGGACATCTTTTACAGCTGTTCACATCCTCCTTATTACTCTTTTGAGCTGTCCATCTTTCAGGACATCCTTATTACTCTTTTGAGCTGTCCATCTTTCAGGACATCCTTATTACTCTTTTTAGCTGTCCATCTTTCAGGACATCCTTATTACTCTTTTTAGCTGTTCATCTTTCAGGACATCCTTATTACTCTTTTTAGCTGTTCATCTTTCAGGACATCCTTATTACTCTTTTTAGCTGTTCATCTTTCAGGACATCCTTATTACTCTTTTTAGCTGTCCATCTTTCAGGACATCCTTATTACTCTTTTTAGCTGTCCATCTTTCAGGACATCCTTATTACTCTTTTTAGCTGTCCATCTTTCAGGACATCCTTATTACTCTTTTTAGCTGTCCATCTTTCAGGACATCCTTATTACTCTTTTTAGCTGTCCATCTTTCAGGACATCCTTATTACTCTTTAGCTGTTCATCTTTCAGGACATCCTTATTACGCTTTTTAGCTGTCCATCTTTCAGGACATCCTTATTACTCTTTTTAGCTGTCCATCTTTCAGGACATCCTTATTACTCTTTTTAGCTGTTCATCTTTCAGGACATCCTTATTACTATTTTTAGCTGTTCATCTTTCAGGACATCCTTATTACTCTTTTTAGCTGTCCATCTTTCAGGACATCCTTATTATTTTTTTTAGCTGTTCAATTTTTAACACCTTTTTTTGTTGTTGTAAAACCTCATCTTTGTGACCTCATCGTCTGTGAATTCAGACTTGATTTTGTAATCTCCCCGCATCAACATACCACACAGAGCTTCTTGCTGTGTGGGGAAGGACTAAAGCTCTGGCTTGGGTCCATACCCCCCCCCCCCCCCCCTTTTTTTTTTCTGGTCCCTCACAGTGTTTTTGTTTAGCTAGGACTGCTAAGCTTGTCCAAATATGCAGGGCTTTTTTCTGTTTTCTTGAATCTATTCTGTTGTCATAATAAACTCCAGCTTTCTTCTTGTCATAACATGACAAACACACCCCAAACCCCCCCCCCCAGATATTTCCTTATAATACACTTCCTTTGCATACTGGCTTCTTTCAAAATATTCGTATTAGTGTTTTTAGCTGTCCACATTTTTGTTTTTATTTGGATTGGAAAAGGTTAACATTTGTTTAATGCCACTCTTAAATGTCTGTTTTCATTATGTTGCCATCATAGTAAACTAACTTACTGAAAATGCTGGTTCAGCTTATTAATGTAAACTGGAATTTGTCACATTTCTTGTGTCTCATTGATTTGGCTTTCTATTTTTCTATTCCAATATAGTAAGCGGTTCTATTTTTCTATTCCAATATAGTGAGCAGTTCTATTTTTCTATTCCAATATAGTGAGCAGTTCTATTTTTCTATTCCAATATAGTGAGCAGTTCTATTTTTCTATTCCAATATAGTGAGCAGTTCTATTTTTCTATTCCAATATAGTGAGCAGTATGAAACAGATGATGGGAAGTTATGGACCCAAGCCAGAACTTCAGTCCTTCACCACACAGCAAGAAGAAGCTCCGTGTGGTATGTTGATGCGGGGAGACTACAAAATCAAGTCTAAATTCACAGATGATGACCAAAATAAGTACGTCTGCTGGGAATGGAACTTGTCTGTGAAGAAGGATTGGTGCTAAACTCTCTGGACATAAGATCTACTCATAACTGTTGTTAATGATGTATGAATTGGTAAACTTCTTGCAGCATTTATTGATTACAAGAATTTCTTAAGCAGGTTATGCCAGACCTGGCATATTTAACTTTATATTAACTTTCTTTGTTTTAGGAATCTTGCCTTGTTTTGGCAAGACATGCTCCTTTAAATCTAGACACAAGGTACATTGGTTATATTAGTGTGAAGGTCCAAATACGAGATATTAAGTTTCATATGTTAACTTTTTTTTGAACTGGTTTATTTTATCTTGAACACAGAAGTTGCAGAATAATATACTTCATTTTTATATATTTTTTAAGTAATTTGAAAGTATCCACATAAACTATACTCAAAGTGGTGCCAACTCATTAATTTAATTCACATTTATGTTGTACTGGTATCTACTAGTGTCGTATTAATTAATTTACCAATACACTGAAAGCTTCTACTTTGTTTGTCGGCGTCAGTATTCAGCTTCTGTTCTGAAAGAACATTGTTTACATTCTATTCAGAAACAATGACGAATAATGGTAAATCTTGACATCTTATGTCTGTGATGGAATGACTAAAATATCTTGGTTGAGGCTATGTCCTTTAGATACACCGATGGCAGTGGGATAGACAGCATGCTAAGTGATAAGTTGGGGGGAGGGGGTGAACAATTCCATATAGTGGTTTGAAGAGAAACTAGAAAATTATGCTTATTGTATGAAACAATTTCAAGCACAAATTGCATATTTTACCCAAGAAAATTTGAGATAATAAGGATGGAGAAAATAATGATGAAGCTATTAATTTGAGATAATAGTTATAAAGTCAGAAAATATGAAATAATAATGATCAAGGTTGGGAATATTAGATAATGATCAAATTAAGAAATATGAGAGAAAAATGGTCAAGTTATGGGAATATGAGATTAAAAAAATAGTCAGATTAGGCAATATAAGATAAAAATGATCAATCATGGGGTGCATAAAAATAAAATGAATGAAAGACAACAATAATTTGTGTGTGTGGATGTGTTTTGAGTTCTAATTTTATTTCTGTTTGTGCTTGCTCTATACACATGTTTATGAAGTATTTATAATTTTTGATGGTTCATAATGTACACATCTTTACCAGTAAAACAATTGTTGTAGAATTTTGTTTTGTGCTTTATGATTATTTTGTAAATCCTTGAAGACACTCTGAGGAAAAAGTGTCATTGATATGATGGGTCGGAACCGGGTTGATCACGATTTGCTGGTAGATAGCAAGGAATGATTTGCTTTAGCTGACAGACATTAAATGAAAGAATTTTAGGTTAGGGAAAGCCAAAAGCATTTCAGAGTCCGTTATCCCCAGGATTAAAGGTACAAGGCAGCTCTCGCGTTTTATCCAAGAAACATAACGCTGCGACATTTTGAAACTGTTCATTTTGTAATTGAAACTGATTTTCCACTTAACTTTGTACATGATTTTATCAAAGTTGATCTTTTGAGTGCTCAGCGTTTCTTAAGTAGATTCCCACAGTTCCTGGGTTA